>BQNB010047986.1:6102-42808 GCA_026074375.1 Tanacetum coccineum
GCCAAGATGTAAAAAGCTCAAAAAGAAAGCCCTCAAAGGCAAATCCTTATTAGTATAAATACTCCTAGTTTAGTCAAAATCAGGTTAGCTTCTCCATTTTATTTTTCATCTTAAGGGTTTGTAGCAACTTTTTGTTTCATTCAATAAAAGTTATTCATTGTTTAAATCTTTGGTGCCATTGATCTTGTGCTTCATACATGGAATGATCTAGGGATCCTACACTTATATATCTTGTGCTATCGATCTATGAATTAACGCTCCCAAACCCTTATTTCACTGCGACCCAATTTGGGGGTGTTACAGATTGGTATATAGAGCCAAGGTTATAGAGAACCAGGTCAAATGATTTTGCTGGACTATAACCGTTTCCAAACATTGCATTCATACAAAGGGATTTTCACAGGACATACATACACTAGCTGTTTGCATTAGTTAGTTTTACTAGATGCTTACACGATTCATATACATGTTCATATTATAGTACGTACGTTACTATGAGGGTATATTGTATATATACAAAGATGAGTTTGTATTCTTTTGCATAACTCTACAATTATTTATATAAGGGTTATTTATATAAATAGGGGAGCATTTCTTTAGGTAAGGTAGCACTACAAGCTCGTAGGTCCTAAGCGCTACCTAAACATTAAGCTATCAAATATGATACCTTACCATCATTCATTTATGCCATGAGCGCATATTCATATTTACCATATCGGTCTTATATAATATATTTATATAAGTTAAGTTTTACTCGTTGCAAGCAGTCATGTTTTCATCATCGACGGTTACCTATACGTCTGTCTATATTAATTTTGAGCCATAGATATTCCAATAAGTTTCTGATGAGGAGCTAGAGGAACCAATAGAGGATCAGCCTCTACCTGCTGATGCCTCATCTACAGCCCTATCACCAGGCTAGAATGTTAACTTCAATCCGAAGGAGGATGAGGAGGACCCTAAGGAGGATCCTGCTGACTATCCTGCCGAAGGAGGAGACAATTATGATAATGAGTCATCTGATGATGACGACAATGATGATGATGTTGAGAAGGATGAGGAGGACGAGGAGGAGGAGCACCTAGCTCCGGCCAACCTTTTTGCTGTACCTACATGTAGTATATTGGATATCACAATACAAGCCTAGGAATGACGGTTGGCTGATTCTAGAGAGAGAAAGTAGGAAGTTCTAGAGAGAGAAAATCACTTAGTGTGTGTATATGATAAAATGAACATCCAACCCTTCCCATGGCTGGAAAGGGTGTTTAAATACATGAGTTTTATGCCCATAAGTGGGCTATGGTATGGGCTAACATGTGGGTAAAGACCCGGCCTAACACCATAAGTCATACGCTTAAGGTTAAACTACGAGCTATGCTATTCTATACAATACACGGGGTGACCGAGTCTTTTTCTTAAACCTAACGATCTCCCCCTAAGGGAGGTCACCCATGAAAATACAATTTGAATTCTAGCATTCTAAGTCTTGATCATCTGACTTTAGCTTGTAGGCTTTGATTCTTTATTCTTTGATTCCTTTGTACATTATGTAGTGATCCTTGAGCTTTGTTCCTTAGACTTGTGTGATCTTTGAGCTTTCATTGAGATCACCATCCACTTTAAATATCTTAATCATCCTTGTTGTGGAATATTGCCTTTATGTGATATTGTGACTTTCGAACCCGCATACTCACACTCTTCTAGATCATGATAGTACTTATCCGATTTGCGGAAGCTGTGTTGTAGGTCTTTCAGTTGTCATGATGTCTTTGATTAGAAACATTAAGTGTGAGCATGGGGTTATGAATTGACTCCACTGGAACGAGGTATCTCCATCTCCATCTTTACTTGAACCTGTAATAAAAAAGTTAGCAATAAAGCTTGGTGACGAATATGGCTTTGTCATTCATCAAAGTTTGGTTGCATTAACCTTCGATTCTGTGAGGACTGTTTTACAGTATAAATATTGTACCTGTGATCAGGTAGATTCATTAGAAGAACCTTCTTGATAGGGTTTCCAGCTCATAGTGTTAGATCATCTAACGTTGATGCATTAGATTCACTGTACTTGCTAGTATCTCTTTACCGGACACCTTAAAGCAGGCTACCTCACTAATAGTATTGCTACTAATAGAACGGTAAGAGTGAATCAGTGAGTCACTATCTCACCGATTGAAGATAAAATTAATTTGAAAATCAATCGATGTGTCACTAGTTAAAGTGATTTTTGTGACACATCGAGAGTGTTTTATATCACAAAATCAAATTTCATCAAAAACACATTTGTTTTGAAGGATATACACAGTCAATGTGCTAGAAAATTAGTTGTTAGGCACATCAAAAGGTTTTTCAAAAACTATTCGTCAATTCACTACCTGGAACAAGTTTGATTCATAAAGAATCGCACCATCATTGCTTTCCATTTGTCACAAGTTTAATCCATAATGGATCTCACATGTCACCTACCAAGAGCTTGTTTGATATTGGCTCTAGAAGGATTTCCATCTTCATTGTGAGTACTTACGTATCACTCGGATGTTCTGGCAATACCATGAGGATAATGCGTAGGACTCTTAAGATCTTTACTTGTTGTCACAGTGTGTGAAAAACAAGCACAATTTGTATTAGTGTCCTAACAAGATTTTTAGATGATCTTATGGCTCTAGACTCAATAGTGCATTTTTGGTTTTTGGTAGTCGGAGGCTGGAGCAGACTGCCACCTTTTCAATATCGTCTAACTCGGAGTGAGAGAGATGATAGAAATGTATTAATCTCTGTGAGAAGTGAAACAAGAATCCTTTGATAGATCTTGAGTGGCTAGGGAGGGTTGTGCAGCATATCACTGGGTCCATGATACTTGTCTTCAATGTCAGCAATCAACCATGTAATTCTGATAGCATATGTAGTGACCCGGTTTCTGCCTAAAGTTTAAAGAGGGCTGCTTTCTTTTCACCCTTTATCTTAACATTTCTTTTTAATTCTTCAACCCCTTTAGTGCTTACCAAGACTTCATTACTAGTACCTTGTTGGGTATGTTCCAGTACTAGCTCCATCTTAGTCCATACTATTCATGTACTCTCACATTACTCCTTTTATAATCATACCTAAGGACTTCTATACTAACTAGTAGATTGTCCCTGGGTAGATCCCTCTGGCTCTGGCAGGATTGTGGGAATAAATACCTAACCTTACCATCCTTATAACTCTGATAAAGTAATTACAGGGTCGGTCTTCGGTATTTCCACAATAGCCATCATACACCATTCGCTCCCCCTCAATATGTGCATCGATATTCAAAAAGTTTTAGCACATATAGGAGAGCCTACACTTGAGTTCAAAAGATCACATTTTTTATCAGATTTTTATATTTAAATCACATTCTCTCCCCCGATCAAAAATGTTAAACCCGTTGAGATTTAGGATCTCAATTGATTTAAATGAGTTAGAAAAATTGGGAGAAAATGTGGTCCGATTAAATGTTTATTGATAGAGGAACAGCTCCCCCTCAATAATTGAGGGTCTGTTAGAGTCACCTTACAAATCACTACTAAGAATGTACAATATGAATAGTATATATTATAATTACACCACACAAAACGTACTAAAAGATACAGAGAAGATGTGATCATTCGATTCTCTGAAGAAGTTTGTAGTCTCCTTCTCGTATGCGTCCACCAATAAAGCTTTCCAAGTTTCGGAAGATTCGCCTAAGCGTTAGCCTCTTCTGAATAGCAAACATGAACTGCTTGCTCTTGATCACATCATTCTTGGTCTAGAACCTGGTATTCAACCCCGGATTGACCTTGTTAACCTTGAATTCCTTTACTCGATAGTCTAATGCTTCATCGATCTGTTGTAGAGTTCCGTCACTGAACTTATAGATTTCATTGAAGTGCATGATCATCTGCATCTCATATCTGTCTTTGAACACCACGGCTCTTGAGGAGTCAAGAATCTTGTAGTCATGCATGAACTCGAGACTTGTAGCTTCCCAGCGAGGTTTGGTGAGGTTCAACTAAGTCTGGTAACTCTTTATGCTGAGCTAGAAGTCTTCTACCCATTTTTTGATAACCAAATTCCTTATCTATAAGTTGACGGCAGTAGAGAGAATCTTCTTGTCTTTGGGCGGTAGGTGGTTTAGGTGACCTTGAAGATTTAGCAAGTACAAGCCTTCAAAGTCACTCGGGTACAGATCTTTGAAGTCACTTTCAGCAATAGTATATTCTTGATTATCTGCTCTTCGAAGAACTATCTTTTTCATGTAATCATACCCGTAAAGGGAAAAGACCTTAATTCTGATGACACTTAGCATTCTCATGTGAGTCCTGACAATAGCTCTTTGGTTAGTGTCAGCTGAGTGTCAGTCGATGTAGAATTGTTGTCTCTTGAACCACCAGTGAGAGATACCATATGATGCTAAGATGTCATACATATACTCTTCTTCAGCCCACATCAGATCAGGTACCATCTGTTCTAGCCCGGCATCAGGATAAGAAGCAGCTTTCATCTTTGTGATTGACACCGCAAGTCTGTCACCCTTGTGGCCAAATCGTAGATACTCCAAGTCTTTGTTGAAGAAGAATTCAGTCTGAATCGTGACCTGACCTGGAGGACCACCCAATAGGAGTGGTCTGCTGACATTATACCTGAGTAATCCTTCATCCACTTGATTAGTCATAAGCTTGTGGCATTCCTTCATCTGAAATTGTAGATGAATCACGTCAGGATGGAAGGCTTTAACTACTTCATAAGCAGGACCTTCTAAATGTTCTGGTGTGAGCTCTGTGATTCCTTGCTTCTTGCAGAACCAATCAATAAACACTCTAATATCACTGGTCTGTGAAAGTAGAGAGTTCTCTGGTGGAGGTACGAAGCTGGAGGCCAAAGCAGATGCCCAGTTGTTATTGGGAACAGGCAGACTTAATGAAGGAATAAACCAAGAAGGTTCAGGGGTCGGAGGTCTTTCTTCTTCGGAAAGAGGTTTAAACCATTCATGATTCAGACTCACTTTGGGAATATGCCTACTGGCACTATCTTCATTGTCAGACCCCATATCTTGAGCTTCAAAGTTTGACTCTTCATGTATAAGTACGTCTTCAAGAACAGATGAAGCAGTGGGCTTGAGTCTGGATGTGGTTGTTGTCCAAGCTGTGTATTCTGTTGAGGCAGTTGTCTTGGATGAGCCTGGAGCAGCGGAGCTTTGAGATTAATCACCTTGATTGGTTGTTGAAGACGGTGGTGGTGGAGGATGATCTTGAGCGAAATCAGAGGCTCCTGTTGTGCCGAAAGCTCCTAATGCACCAGACGGTGGTGGAGGAGGAGATGGTGAGGGTGGTGACCCAGGCAGGGTTTTCAGTGAATCCTGCTTACTTTTCTTCTTTGTTCGCTCCTCAGCCTTGTCTGCATCAAATTTCTCACTTTCATCACGAATGATAGACTTTTGTAATGCTTCATAAGCCATCTTGTGATCCTCGTGGCCCTTGTCATAATTCTCCTCCAGCATGCATTGAAGCAGAATCTCCTTCATGTCAGACGTAGCGAGATCCTTGAAGCGAGCACGAAGAGGGGCTCTCATTGCATGCTGAACTGATGCGGTAACCACCTCTTTTACCGATTCTTTGATTTTTCGGTCAATCTTGTGAGTCTATAAATTCCACTGTCTGCTCTCTGATCAATCTAGATAAGTCTTGAGTCTCCAATTGGTGAATCTTGTTCCCTTGCTTGTATAGCCTTTCCTTTAGGGCTTGATTTGCTTCCACCAGATCTGCTATATTCCATTCCAGCTGACCAATCGTCTGAGTTAAGATCGAGGTTGAGACGTCTTATTGTGGTTGAGGTGGTGGTGGTGTAACAGTTGTTGTTGTTGTTGTTTCAGTGACCGTTGATGTTGTTGTGTGCATAGATGCGGGAACCGTTGTGGAATCGGATTGAGGGTCGGTGATATCTATCACTGGAGTGGTCATTAACGGGACAGACGAGGTATCTTGATGAATGGGAACCGTCACCATAGATTGGACCTCTGCTTCAGTATTGGTCTTTTTTGGTTCGTCTTCCTGTGACTTCTCTACAAGGAACTGATTTGTGAAGCTGAGATCCTTGTTGAGGTTTTTCATAGAGGACAGGGTTCCAGCAAAGCTAGCAGGTTCCTCAAGTCTCACCTCATATTCAGTTAGGAGTTTAAGGTTCTCCTAAACCTTTGGATAAGCTATGGCAGTAAACTCGACATCCATTTGCTTTGTGTTAGGTTGTGATGAGGATTCAGCGATTCCTGAGTCCATGTGATCCAGGTTTGGTCTAGCGTGAACTACATGACTTGATGGTGTCTGAGACACGCTAGCATCACCAGGGTTTGTTCCATCCTGGCCTTCCTCTTGACCTTGTGCATTCATCTCAGGAGACACTTCCTTATCTGACTCCGTCCCACTATCAGTTAGACCCAATTCCGCATATAGTGTCGAAGATTCAACAAGACCAGAGGGTTCTACTGTGGCAGGAGTGCGCCTCTGAAAGATGAACTGTTCAGCAGGGTTCCTTTTCTTGGGAGTCTAAAGGTTGAGTAGAACTTGTGCAGCTTGTTCCTCCCCTACCTTTTCTTTGCCCTTTCCCTGAACCTCTGGAAGCGGTTGAAGTTTCCTAAAGTTAGGTTCCCTGAACACTACAGGAGGTAGTGGTCCTCGATGAGCAGGGTAAGCATCCTTCATACTTTCTTCTAGAACCTTTTGCACGATAGCTTCTTCATCATCAAACCTGGGTTCTATCGCAGGAACCCCTTCATCTATGAACTCATCTCTCAACTAAAGCGTTCTCTTCTTTGATACCCTACCCACTTTAGAACGTTTAGCTTGAGATAGAGCTTCAGCTGTGTCCAAAGCCTGCTTTCTTTTCTTCTCCTAAGGCTTAGCAGGTGCAGGTTTGGGTTTGGGTGGTTGAGATGGAGTTGATTTAGTGGTCTTAGCAGTTGAAGGTTTAGTTTTGGGTTTGGTTTGTTGAGTTGAGGTTGGCTTCTTGGTTGTTTTCGGTTTTGCCCCCTTAGCTGGTTTGGGAGGCGGTGCATCATCGTCACTGACTTCTTCCCCGGCGAGAAACCGCTGATACTTGGCAACCTTTGCCATATATTCTGGATAATAGGAAGCAGTGCGGATGTCCTCAGTGATAATAGTATTTAGAATTGTCATCCTAAACCTTACTCTCTTAGTGTTCTTGAATGAGAACTTCAGGTATCCCAAAGCATACTCATCATAGGGCATGTGGAGTGGAGAGCCAGGTCTTTTGTGAAACATGTGTCTGCTCTGGAGGTGATTGATGATTAGCTTAGTGAAACAGACACCTAGAAACACAATATCTGATTTATCTGATTGATGATTAGCCAGGTCTTTTGTGAAACATGTGTCTGCTCTGGAGGTGATTGAGGATTAACTTTCTTCTTTCCCTCTGCATAAATAGTCAAATTTATCTTGTCCTCTATGAATGAGTGAATACACTGAGTAAACTCTTCCCATATCCTCTCAGCATAATCAATATCTGCCCTGTTAACAATACCTCACAAAATTTGCAGCACAGGAGCCCTTGGTCTTTCAAATCCTGAGGTCTTTCTTGTGAGGCAAAGATTAATGATAGTGGTAAGTACCCTCCACGACTAGTACATATCATTTGTCACGATACCAGAAATATTTCTTACTGCATTCAGGTAGCCCAGTTCGTTGACAAAGGAGATTATAGTGTTCACATTTGGTGGAGGTGTAAAATTGTCGTTGTCAGTTGGTAATTGTAGTGCATCTCTTAAAGTGGCTTTGGTGAGATAGAAGCGATGTTTATCAAGCTGACAGCTGTATCCTTTGTCTTTGTCAAATCTGATGGTGTTCCAGAATTACTGGATGTAAATGGATGGAATGGTGGAGGAAGCGGTGAAGGCTCTGAAGAAGTTGGTGTTCTTCAAGATGTCCATGGCTATCTTGAATATGGGATTGGTTTGAGTTCTTTCCACATCCAGAAAACATTTGCTTTTTCCCACTAGGATCCATTTGTCACGAGGCAAGATTTGCTCATTAGAACGGGTAGGTGGAGCATCAACAACAGATGGAACCTCTGGAGCATTGATATTTACATCAGCCATTGTAACTGCATACATACATCAACGAAGATATGCATACAGATAGGAGATGTTAGATAAGAGCACATGCTCAAGGGTTAGACAGTCAAAGACATAGTCCAGGTTTATGGGACACTGTGATCATATTGAAGTGATAGTCAACTGAGATGCATAACAGTTAACGGACGTCAACTCATGAAACTGTAAATAGCACTCAGTGATGAATTCACAATGACCAAACCTCAGATAACATGACAAAACGCAGCTGAGGAAGCTTATCATCTAAAATGCAGAGCCCACATCTAATTTGAATAACTAAAAAGCAATAGGCAAAACGTAGCACACACCAAATGTAACACCCAAAACGTAATTAATATTTTCTTAAAGCTTAGACAAAACGCAGAGGCAAGTCGCAAGACAGGCAAAACGCAATAACACAAAACACAGGAATATTTTATTCAAGTTTAATCAAAACGCAACATTTTTGAAAAAAATTGAAAAAGTGGGTCCTACATTAGTACTAATGAGGGTCTTCAATCACAAAACGCAACTAATTACGTTTTGTCCTGCTGAGCATAATGTCATACATCAAAACATAACAATATCTTTCAGGCAAAACGCAAAGGCAAGATTCAGGCAAGACGCAACAACCATTTAACTCACCAAAATGCAATCAAGTATATAATACAAAATGCACCCTAGAACATTTCAACCAAAACACAATCAAGAAACTTAAGCAAAACACATCCAAGAATATACTGGCAAAACGCAATCAAGAATGCTTAGTCAAAACGCAACCAAGAACATTTCATAACGCAAATTCTAACTTTTGATTCAATGCATCCAAGACTTAGTTATATCATTATATACGTTCTATAATGCCTACTAACAACAATAGCAACAACAAATGGCCATTATAAACAACCTACGACCATTAATTTGACTATAAAAGTCAACCATTGCATGAAAATCACAATGAACCTAAATAAGCTATTGAGGAAATAATTCATTCATCAACTAAGCATCATGTCCATTTTCTAATGTAAACCCAGCAGACAAAACGTACTTAGAAACACTCACCTAGATTTAGATGAATATTTCACTCGAAAAACCTAAGAACAATGCGATGACATGAGATTCATGTTAATTTATTCAAGATAAAGCATATATTTATGACAACAAACACTAATCAAGCAATACCTAGGAACAAAATCACACCAATAAACAAGAATCAGGCAAATCGCAAAGAGGGTATGTGTTTTGAGTGGGAAATGGGTGGTTGAGTTTTGACTGAGTATGGTAGGTTTGACTGAGTCAAAACGCAATTGGCCTTTTATACCATATTGTAACTTTCAGTTAATGACATTTTCAGTCCCCCTCTTTCTACCTACTATACAATTTTAAGACAAATGTGTAACTAAGGGGTAAATTGAGATATATAATTGGCACAAAAAGTCCTTCATATTTTGTGAGACTAAGAAACAAGTAACAAATAACACATAACACCCTATACTTGCAAGCAGTTGACACATTTGGCCCTTTAAGTTAAAACAAGTTTAACTCCCCCTCAAACTAAAACCCCGTTAGATACAAAACCTTTCTTAATTATTTATTAGAATGCCGGTTAGATGTCATAAATTTGAAAACCACTCCCCCCCTCAATCAATGACCTATTTTCTATTTAAAGAGCTGTAGTCATTGATTGAGTGTTAAATTTATGAAAACACAAGTCCGATTGATTTTCAAAAACAACATTGAACCACCATGTGAAATCCAAATAATTTTCTAAAGAATCATAGACGGAAAATAATAAGGATAAAAGAAGACTTCTCTTCTTAATCAAGAAATAATGCACTAAAGCGTACATTTAAATCGATGGTGCACGGATATAAAGTAATCCATGCACGTGAGAACTTAATCACCCGTTGTTAGGAACAGCCTTCTTTTTGGCGATGAGCTTTCCTCATTTTGAAAACCGGGTTGCAATATGAAATAACTACAAGCCATAAAGACATGTTTTGAAAAGTTTAAACTTCTGATCGAGCTTCATTTAAAGACCTGTGTCATTATTGAACGACATTTATAGGTCCGTAAATGTTATCGATAAACAAAAGACATGTCTTGAAAAACTTTTTTTTTTGGAATTTTGTATTTTCTAATTTTTTATGGATTTTTGTTGGTTTTATATTTTTGTATTTTCTTTTTGGGTTTGACTTTGTACATATTTACATAGGATACTGGAAGCAAATCTGTTACTCATCCGTATCATCCTAAAGACGTTTGAGTGTCTCTGGCTTTATACTCTTCATGCCAAGCCGCGGGAGAATGAATTCGAATCGTTCTCTGAGCAGTGACTTAGTGAATATATCCGCCAGTTGATACTCTCTCCTGAAAAAATACAACTCAACCACTCCCTTTTCCACTTGTTCTCTGATGAAATAATGTTGGATGTCGATGTGTTTAGACCTGGAGTGCTGGACGTTGTTGCAGCAGAGAGCTATGGAACTCTTGTTGTCACAATACAGAGGGATGTGATTGTATGCAAACCCATAATCCAATAATTGAGACCTCATCCATAGGACTTGGGCACAGAATCCAGACATCGCGATGTATTCAGCCTATGTAGACGAGATGGACGTGCTAGTTTGCTTCTTTGATGACTAGCTTACTAATTTGTCACCAAGGAACTGAGCACTTCCAGATGTACTTCTTCGAGTGTCTTGACAACCTGCATGATCTGCATCTGCGTATGCTGTTAGTGCCATGGTGGTGTCTTTCGGATACCAAAGACCCATATTTATGGTTTCTTGAAGATACCGAAAGACCCGTTTAACTGCTACAAGGTTCTTTTTAGTGGGCTTAGATTGATATCTAGCACACATGCACACAACAAAAACAAGGTTAGGTCGACTGGCTGTGAGATACATAAGGGATCTAATCATACTGCGATATTGAGTCTGGTCAACAATCCCTGAGAGGTCCTTATCTAGTTTTGTTCGCTCCACCATGGGAGTGTCAACAGGGTCACTTTTATGAAGATCAAATTTCTTTAAAATCTCATCAGCATATTTAGATTGATTTATGAAAATGCCTCTAGGATTCTGAGAAATTTGTAAGCCCAAGAAAAGGATATTTGACCCATTATCGACATTTGAAATTTAGAGCTCATTTCATTAGAAAAACGGTCACAGTCTTTGGGATCAGTGGAGGCAAAGATTATATCATCAACATATATTTGAACATGAAGAGTGTGTTTACCTATTTTTCGAATGAACAAGGTTGGATCGACTACACCCTTGGAGAATCCTTGTGCTAGAAGAAACTTCGACAAAGTGTCATACCACACTCGGGGTGCCTGCTTTAGCCCGTAAAGAGTTTTCTTTAGATGGTAGACATGATGTGGACGATCAGGGTCAACGAAGCCTTTAGGTTGGCTAACATAGACTACTTCTTTAAGCTCGCCATTTAAGAATGCAGTTTTCACATCTATTTGATAAACTGTCATGTTTTTGCTGGCAGCATTGGCAAGAAATATTCTGATAGCTTCAAGTCTAGTAACCGGGGCGAAGGATTCTTCAAAATCAAGACATTCTTCCTAACGATATCCTTTCGCTACAAGACGTGTCTCATTTTTTAGCACGTCGCCATACTCATCAAGTTTCACCTAATAAATCCACTTGAGAGTAATAGTCATTGCATAGTCTAGAGGTGGCACTAATTCCCATACGTCTAGTCGATCAAATTCTTAGATTTCATCTTGCATGGCTTGAAACCAGCAGTCTTCAGTAACAACAAATTTGAAGTTTTTTGGTTCGACTTTGGTCTGTACTGAGTTGTAGAAGCACCACAAAGCATCTGTAGCAAGCTGCTTCCGAGTGGATATCGGTCAAGAAGGGTTCCTAATAATATTATCAATAGGGTGGGAGGCGGTCCATTTTCAGAGATGTTCATGAGGCTGAGTGGTTTGGTTGGATTTAGTTCTCGCGATTACCCCAGAAGATGATGCTTCAGAGTTATGATCTAGGGCGAACACATTAACAAATGGTTTAGGATCATCCATAGCAAAAGGATTTACTTCAAATGAATGCTCAGCTGCAACACCTTGATGTACTAAAGAGGATTGATGATTCGAAGATGATGGTGAATGACTTCCCGATGGTGCCTTTTGATCAATGGGGATGGATACTAATGGACCGGTAGGGTTGATTAGAGCTTGAGCTGCAGGAGCAAGGGGTACCAGACGATCAACCGTGGAAGTCTCAAAATATTCATCAAACATAGGCTGGAACAAAATCTCCAGTTCCTTATTGGTAGGAGGTACATAAGGAGCAGCAGGAGGAGAATTGGATAGGATCCCAAAACTGATAGGTCCAGGCGTCAAAAGGTTATGTGCGGGTCCTGGACTAGAGTGTACAAGAGCCGTTAGCTTAGTCAGCTCATCGAATGTGACATGAATAGTTTCCATGATTTGTCAGGTCTGTTTGTTGTAGATTCTGTAACCCTTCCTGTTTGGTGCGTAACCAACAAAGAACCCAATGTTTGCTTTAGCTTTTAATTAGCCAAGATCTTCGCTGTTGTTTATTGGGTAGCAGAGAGCCCCAAATATACGTTGGAAAGAAAGATCCGGTTTCTTGTCATGCACTAGTTTATATGGGGTTTTGTTGTGAAGAGTATGTATTAGGTATCGATTTTGGGTGTAACAGGCAGTAGCCACAGCTTCTGCCCAAAGAAACAAGAGAGCTTTGGAGAATATCAGCATTCTCCAAGCAGCTTCAACAAGAGTGCGATTCTGTCATTCAACAACGCCATTCTGCTAAGGAGTTCTCGGAATGGTCTTCTCGTAGGTAATGCCAACGCTTTCATAGTAATCAGTCAAATCTTTATTAACGAATTCGGTGCCATTATCAGTCTGCATGAACCAAACAATTTTGTTGAGACCAACTTGAAGTTGTTTTAACAGATTGATTACAAAAGCGGGAGTCTCATCCTTGGATCTCAAAAACATCACCCATGTAAACCTAGAGTAGTCATCGACTATTACCAAAATGTATCTCTTTCCATTTATACTATGCACTCTCAGCGGTCCGCATAAATCCATATGAAGGGTGTGTAAAACTTCCGTAATGGTGTTAATCATCTTGGGTTTGCAGGTAGGTTTCCTGCTCTTTCCAAGTTGGCATGCAGAACATAAATGATCGTTTTCAAACTTCAACCGAGGTAAGCCTCTAACAAGATCTTTACGAGATAGATCATTGAGGGTGCCAAAGTTTAAGTGATTAAGGCGACGATGCCATAACCAGGATTTGTTCTTGGAGGCTTTAGACAGTAAGCAAATGGGAGAGGACCTCATCATATCTTCAACAAAAATGGTGTATAAGTTCGTACCACGACTTCCTTTAATAAGGTCGACACCATCTAAGTCTCGGACGAAGCATGTGTGCTTTTTGAAGGCAACTTTAAGATCTGAATCACAAAATTGACCGACAAAGAAAAGGTTGTGTCCTAGTCCTTCTACATAGTATACCCTGGAAATTACACTGTCACCAATGACATAATCCCCATAGCCAATAATTGAACCAAAATGGTCGTTTCTGAATCGAACAGTCCCGATAAACTTTTTCATGAAATTTCTTAGCCATGAGCGATCTCCAGTCATATGTTTTGAGCAGCCTGAGTCTAAATACCAGAGAACGATCTGTACAACCTGCATTTGAACAAAGGTGAAAATGGAGATTTGGATACATTGGATCCCCAATTGCAATTGGGGTCCGGTTGGTTAGTGTACGCAAGATTATATGCTACAAGGGCAATAGTTTCCTGTGGATCAGCTGGCATACAGTCACTTTTAAGAGTAGTAGACCTAACTAAAGGGCACTGTCTTCTTAACAGGAGAAGTCTACCAGTGGGCTTCCATTGTTTTGTAGGTAAGACCTTAGGTAGAGGATTCCTAGTTAAAGGCCACTAATCTCCTAAAGGTAATAGTCTGCCAGTGGGTCGCCATTGATGGTCGATAGTGGTAAACAATTTCCCTGTGGCCTTCCAAACTTGTTTAACCCGCCACACTTTAGTGGCAGGGGATTGCTTTCACAAACATCTCATAATCTCTCGGGGCCAGAACGCACCAACACATTGATCATGAATTAAACAGAAATTAAGCATTTTGTTATAGTTTTTCAAAAAGTATTAGAAATTCGAATAATTACATAGTACGCTTTATAGTAATACAGAATCAACACGATTCTTTTATTTCTTATTCCGACTTATTCATCTAGAGTGGGATTCCTAACTTGTTTCAAGGCACTTTTAGCTGCAAGGTCTTAAAAAAAATTAAAAAAAATGTTTATACGAATCTTTCTTTGTATTGCTCCTTAGGCTTTCGACCTGATAGCTGCTAAGCACTGTTATACTCCTGCTAAGAGGGAATTCCAGGAGCATTAGTCCGAATTTATTTTCTGGTGCTCAACTTGTGGTGGTGTGTTATGAGTTGAGGTTTCACATGGTTCTACAAAAGAAACTCATTTTTTTCTAAGTGAATTGGTAGAGGCATTCTGTTTATCACGAGGGCTAAAGTCTTTAGGACATGTGCCTATTACATATTCTAACAACTCCTGAGAGTGTTTAGTGTAACGGCAAGTAGATGCAAGAGAGGTATCCAATGGTCTTTCCACCGTTAGCAATCCTCTATTATTTTCACGAAGGGTTTTTCTATGTTTCTTTTCCTTAAGGTGTTTGATATAGTATATATGACCCATACTCCCGATTCTTCTTGAGCTAGGAAGGAATTGGTCAACATCTATAGGATATCTTACCAAGAGCAGCACTTTAGTTTAACTATCAGGTATAGTGACACATTTGGAATTATCTTTAAGTTGATAATTGAATCATACAATTCCTTATAATGCTGCTTAACTTTTGCATTTTCTGCCCTAAAGCGTTCATTGAGATCGTGAAGGGCATTGAGCTTTGCAGTTAAATCTTTGTTCTGAGAAACTAAGGCCTTAAGGTCAAAAATAGGATCTGCATCACTATTTTTCTTTGTTAAGCGAGAGATTTTCTCCTTTAATTCATGAATCGTATTGCCTCAACTTTGAATCTGTTCATTTAGTTTCCCGATCACAAACAGTGAATCAAATGAAGGAGCATCCGAAGACGTCACTGGTTTTTTGTTTCCAAAACGTTCTTTGAGATTTTGATACTTTAATTGTAAGTTAAAGTGTTCAACTTCAAGTTTGGAGAAATGTTTTATCATTGAGTCGTGATCATCATTTTGAATCTTGTTTCTCAGATTAAAATTTTCAGATTCAAGGTCGGCAATACATTTATGAGCAATAGTGAAAGCATCATGCATGTCAGAAAATCTAGACACATATAATACAGAATCAGTTGCAGTATAAAACACATCTTTGGACAAGCATTCAACAATTAAATTCTCATTTATGATGAGGAGATTCCTACGTTCAATCTCCCCACATTTTTTGTCTACAGTATTCTGGTCCACTTCTGCTTCCATATTTTCAAAAACTATTTTCATTGCTCTAACTTCAGTGACAAGTGATTTTTGAACACTGTCAAAATGTTCTTTGAGTAGATTGAAAAATGGAATAACTTCCGTTAAGTAACACCGTTTAGTTTGCTCAAAACCCCTTTCCCTTTTAGTTATTCTCGTTGGTGTAATTCGTTTCTTACAAGTCTTTTCAAAGTCCCAAAAAAGTTGAGTAATTACATATAGACCAATATTTACTTGACTTGTGGTTGGAAGCATTCGGGGGACCAGATGGATAGGTGTTTTGGGAGGATACACAGTCGCAGGTGGTAAAACTGGCAAGGGTGGGGTATTTGCCTTTAGGTCTTTGGCCTTACGTTTTTCTAGATCTATGGACTAAAAAACTTGTTCAGGGGTTAGTTTGGTATGTGGTGTGAAAGTTGAAAGGAAGTTCTCTTTGGAATAATGAGGAGGTATGTACTTAATCCTCTTTTCCACACACACGGGGTCATTCATTTTCTCATGCATTTTCTGCCTAGCTAACTCGGCTAACTCTAGGCCTTCCTCAGATGATGGGACATTTGTAGGGTTATGGTTCGGATTAATAATTTCATTACCATCATAAAGTGTTGGTTGAGCTACTTTGGCCTTTTTAAGGTAAAATGGGTTCTGCGCACCTATGGCTATTTTCGAATACTGTTCACACAACTTTTTAGGTTTCAACATCATATGAACAGTTTGAATGGATTGATCTTGTGCGTGTAACTTATTTTTAAGTTTATCCTTTAGCTTTCTCAGGTTTGAAAAATCATTCAGAAGTTGAGACTCTCTTTGCTTAAAAGTCTGTTGTAAAGTATTTACATTTTCTTGTATTACTGTTTGACTTTTAATAGAGTGGTTAAGCTGTAGCTTAACGGAATGTAGCTCCTGTTTTAGTTTTTCTTTCATTCGATTACGATCTTGTATAAGTATACGCATTTGATCATCCATTCTCTGTTCCCGTTCAGTAAGTTCAAACTTAGCACGTTGTTCATATATGGCAACTTGTTCCTTATATATGGCTAGTTTAGTTACTAACGGTTCATTAGGAGTGTGCACATTATTATCAATCAACACATATGCAGTATTTGGAGCAGAAGATGCACAACTTGGTACAACAGAAACGTCATTGGTGGTCAGATATTGTTCATATGGGATAACATTACTATTACCCATATCAGCATTATTTGAGTCAATAACAGTTGACTGTTGTACTTCGCTATGAATCTCATGCTCGACCTGATCATTATTACTAGCAACATTAGCATTTTCCAGATCAGGTACCTCAGATAATATTGATGCATCGGATGAGCTAGCTTGTAGATTTGTTGGCCCAGCTGATGACAGATTGGCCATGAAGATAGACTGAGCAGTAGGTTCATCATCAACATCTGAGTCAAAAGCATCACACTCATCTGCCTGGAAAATGTTATCTTCATTCCGAGCCAAATCCCTGACAGGTTGGTTATCCACATCAGCATCAAAAGTGTTGGGTTGTTCTCCAACCAGAAAGAGTAACTCTTCTTCATCCAGCACTGCTCCATTCTCTTGGGCTTGCATCAGCAGCATCTTGTCCTTGAAGTAATCAGAATTCTGTGGACGCTTCGGCTGAGTGCAGTTCCGTGCAATATGCCCTATCCCATTACAGTTATAACACTTGATAGGTTTTCCCTGACCTGCATTAGCATTCCCAGCTCTATTCTGTGTACCTCCAAAACCTGCTACACCATTTCCCCGAGCAAAGTTCCTCTGATTCTGATTCTGTCGTCCTTGAACATTCTGAACCACGATCTGACCATCCTGAATGGTTGCTAGATTTCGGGTGTTAGATGAGGTTCGAAGTTGGTTGTTTGTCTGTGGGAGGGTTGCTCTGAATGATTGGGTGAGTAGTGCAAATTGTTTGGTGAGGGTGTCAAGGATTTCATCAGTTTGGGTGTATCCAGTGTCAAGTGATGATGGTTCAGCAAATTGTGGATATGTCATTGATTGGACATTTTGAGACTGAGAAGGTGTTGTGGATGATTGATATTGAAGAGACTGACTCTGTGACGGTTGGGAGTAGGGTTGCACACTTGAGACAAAGGCAAGCGGATCATTAGTGGGTGGAGTGATTCTTTCAATTATCAGTCGATCTTGTGCAGCATGCTTCTCATGTTGTTTCAAGTATGCATACAGTTGTTCATGATTTGTCTCTTTCAGACCTTTGTTCAGTTTAACTGCTGTGACAAATCTATCTCATTCAGGTGACGTGTTGTTGACAAACTTAGAGTTTAGTTGAATGTTAGGCATAATCATCCTGATATTCCTCATGTCATTAATAAGCTTGTGGGAACGGACATAGTACTCATTGAATGTTTTCACACCAGGAACATCTGAAGCGGTTCAAATTCACTCATAACAAACCTTAGATTACTATGTCTTCTTTCTTTTTGTGAGTTCAGATCCCGCGAGAAGCATTTTGACATTGTCCCATATTGCTTTTGACTTCAATGTTGTGATTGGAATGGAAGCTTGATAGGTGTCTTTGGGTAATCCTTGAAGTACAATGTTGGTTGCACGGACATCGGCATCGAATCGTTTCTTTTCATTGTCATTAAGATCATCATAAGTTCGAGCCCTTTCTGGTCCAAGAAGAACACCCCTTTTAGGTGTGGTACCTAGTGTGTCCCTGGTGACTCCAAGCTGAAATGGACCTTGATCAATCGACTGAATAATGTAAACTAACTCCAGTTTTCCTTCCTCTACAATACACATCAGATCTCTTTGTTACCACAGATACGTATCATCTATCGCGCATTCATGAGGGCTGGTATCAAAACCGGCCGCATTGAATATCATCTGAATTACTGGACATGTTGATTACTCAGCGCGAATCCCTCATGCAATAAACTTTGGATCGGTACAACATGAATTAGATGAATTATGTTAAAAGTGATGATTGTTTGTTGATTTAGGTGATATGTTGTTTGTTTGTGGTTTGGTTTAGTTTAAGTAAGTTTACGAAATGTAATACACAAGTCTCCATATGGAAGTTAAGAAGACAAAACGCAATGATGATGTCCTAGACCAAAAAACGCATCTAAAACTTAGAACAAAACGCAATGGAGAATTTTTTTTGTCAGAGATTCTTTCCACCAAAATGCAATAAGGGTCTTCAACTTTAGACAAAACGCAGATCCAAATCGCAACCTTCAATAACCAAAACGCAGAGGCAAAACGCAGAACCAAATCGCAACCTTCAATAACCAAAACGCAGAACCAAAACGCAATCTAGAAGCTTAGACAAAACGCAACGAAGAAGTTTAGACAAAACGCAATGGAGAATTTTTTTTGCCAGAGATTCTTTCCACCAAAACGCAATAAGGGTCTTCAACTTTAGACAAAACGCAACCCCTAATAAGACAAAACGCAGTACTATTGTACTTTACAAAATGACAAAACGCAGTGTACTTTTCTGACAAAACGCAGGAAGCAAAACGCAACCAAGAAATTGCAGTTAGACAAAACGCAGTCAAGAAAAATACGAACTTTTTCACCTAAAAATCACCCTTTTGAACGTTTTTGCTTGGTTTCTTTTGCACAACTTGATCCTAGAAGGTTATAACAACAATAAAAACACTAACTTTAACACCACAAACGTGAGAATCAAAGAGTGTCAAGAAAAAGACCATAAACCTTCAAAAACCAAACTTTTGATCTAAACTAACCAAGAAAACGCACACACAATCTATCTAATCATCCCATGAGCTCTGATACCAATTGTAGTATATTGGATATCATAACACAAGCCTAGGAATGATAGGTTGGCCGAATTTCTAGAGAGAGAAAGTGACTAGTCTAGAGAGAGAAAACACCTTTAAGTGTGTGTATTATCAAATGAACAACCAACCCCTCTCAATGGCTGAGATGGGGTTTAAATACAAGAGTTTATGTGCCATAAGTGGGCTATGGAGTAGGCTAACATGTGGGTAAAGACCCGGCCCAACGCCATAAGTCATACGATAACTAAACGATTAATATTAAGACTACGAGCTAACCTATGCTAGACATAACACGGGGTGACCGAGTCTTTTTCATGATCCTAACACTTTTTTATAGACACATGCCACGAACACATCTAATATATCTATGGTCATTAGAAACAAATGTAGGGATAAATTTACCGCACCAACTCGAACAAGCCTCCGAATGTCTCTAGCAATATCACATTCAAAAAAGATGTGATGATTGGACTCAACATTACCATTACAAGATGGACAATATATCTGTGGAATTCCAATATAAGAGCCGATATTAACCGGTGAGGAAGTCTATCAAGCTTTAACCGCCGCATGAAAACATTAACTTTATGAGGATGAGATTATCCCAATAAATCGATGTATCCAACGAGGGTACAAGATGATGATCTAGATGTTGTTGAGTGAGACTAACAGAGAAGACTCTATCATTTGATAGAGACCAAATACAAGCATCTGAATCAGAGAAGATGTCAATGTGGCTAATTTTGTTAAGAAGGTCGCGAAGATAAGCCGTGTTACGAGCACCCAATTCGTATCTAGACCAGTTCCATCTCCATTGCCCGTCGTGAATATGATCTATAATCAAACAGTCTTTGTTGTGTTCCAACCTATATAACCTATTGTATCGAAGATACTATGGAAAATTACCAATCATGTATCTTTTCAAAAATGAATTAAGGTACCGTAACCCACCCGAAAACGAAGAGTATTTCTAGGGAGAAGACCATTCGAGTGTAACTGATTAAAAGAGACAACTATCTTATTCCAGATACCATTCGAATTTCCATCATTATGCTTAAATCCTCCCTCTTGCTCATGGAAGGATTTAATAACTTTGACCCAAAAGGCGTTAGGGTTAGAAATCAATCTCCAATGCCATTTTTGGAGGAGAACAAGGTTAAATAATTTCAAACTCCTAATGCCTAGACCACCTTTGGCAAACGAAGATAAAACAATAAACCATTTTACCCAAGCTAGCTTTCTCGAGTCTTAAGTAGCACCGTAAAATAAATAAGCCTGAATCTTCTCTAAGGATTTTAAAATGAATTCACGGGCTTTGAATATAGAGAGGTAATAAATCCCAAGGCTTCTAAGCACTCTCTTGATTAATATAAGACACCCACCAAAAGGAACTTCGCTTTCTATTTTGAGAGTCTCGAGTGAAACCAATCGAAAAGAATATTCCAATTGGATGTGAGATTTATATTAGAGCCAATAGGTACTCTAAGATAGACGAAAGGGAAGAAACCTGGAGTACAAACAATATTGTTTGCCAAAGAATTCACCTCCTCGTCTGAAACACCAACACCATAAACATTTGATTTATGGATGTTGATTTTTAGGCCCGATGCAAGATAAAAATCCTGTAAAACACAGATAATATTGTACATATCAAAATAGCTCCATTCATGATGATCACAACATCGTCGGCGTAGAATCCATGAGATAAAGTAATTTTAGTCGTACAAATATTTTAATATAAATTAAAATAGTGCATTAGTAAGATCCTTACCAATAGAATTAAAGAAGGGCTAAGCAAAGTGGTAAGTCTAAATCAAAGTGTATTCATCCCAAGCAGGAATATTCAAGACAATATCATTATTACTCAGGAGTTACTAAAACGGTATAATAGGAAGAATTGAGCTAAAAGGTGTGCCATAAAGATTGATATTCAGAAAGCCTATGATACCATTAGCTGGAAGTTTTTGGAAAAAGTCATGCCGCTAGTTGGATTTCACAAGACTATGGTACATTAGATAATGACTTGTATTTCAACTGCATCATTTTTTATATGTGTTAATGGTGAAATTAGTGGTTTTTAAAGGTGGTAGAGGACTTAGACAAGGAGATCTCATCTCTCCCTATCTATTTACTTTGGTCATAGAGGTATTTAATATGATTATGGTTAAAAATATTAGTGAATCCAACCATTTCAAGTATCATTATGGCTGTAAAGATCTCAAATTGACTCACATGTATTTTGTTAATGACCTTATGGTTCTTTGTAAGGGTTATACTGAGTCCCTACAAGTGGTGAAGAAATCATTGGATGAGTTTAGTAATGTCTCTGGATTGTTCCCTAATCTTAGCAAAAGTACAATCTTTTTTGGAAGTATTTGTGAAAAAGACAAGGGAGATATGTTGCAGATTATTCCTTTTAAATGTAGAAAGCTTCTAATGAAATACTTGGGACTCCTTTTATTGGCAAAGAGGTTAGGGGTTAAGAGTTAAGAGTTAAGATCAACACAGACTCATTATTTGTCATAGATCCAATGAATCAATCTCAACCATCTATTTTTTCATCAAAAATAAAAATTTCCACTTTCCACATCTTTTTTAAAAATAAAATATCTTACAAACGGTAAATCGTCACACGACAAAAAATACACCATCGCGACGAGTATTTTTTTTATCTTTCAGTAGACGGGTGACACGATATACTTTCGAGGAATTTTTTTTGATTTTTTTTTCAGTCACGAATTGCGAAAATCATATATGATTCGTATAACGAATCATATATGATTCGTATAACGGATCATATATGATTCGTATAACGGATCATATATGATTTCATAAAATCATATATGATTTCATAAAATCATATATGATTTCATAAAATCATATATGATTTCATAAATCATATATGATTTCATAAAATCGTATATGACTTCATAAAATCATAAAAAAAAGTTCGTCGAAAGTACATAGTGTCGCCCCTCTATAGAAAGATAATTTAATTCTCGTCGCGATGGTATGTTTTGTTTTGCGTAACGATTAACAGTGTGTGAGATATTTAATTTTAAAAAAAGGTGAAAAGTCAGTTTTTTTATTTTTGATAAAAAAATGAGTGGCTAGGATTGGTTCATTGAGTCTATGACAAAAATTGGGTCTATATTGAACTTTTGGCTAGGGGTTAAAGACTGTCAAAGCCTTATTGAAAATGTTGAGAATATAATTAATTGTTGGAGAAAAATTATTATCATATGCAAGAATGATTCAACTCATTGCCTCTGTTCTCTTAGTTATGCAACAATATTGGGCCTCTATATACATACTTCCTTTATCTGTCATAAAGGATCTTGAAAAACTCTTAAAAAGATTTTTATGGAATGTTGGTAGTTCTGCAAAAGGGAAAACAAAGGTTGCCTGAATTTAGTTTGTAGGCCAAAAGTGCAAAGAGGTCTTGGATTTAAGCCCTTGCAGAAATGGAATAAGGTTTTGTTAGTTACTTAACTATAGAAGTTAATTGACAAGATAGAGTCTCTTTGGGTTAAATGGGTTAATACAATAAAGTTGAAAGGAAAGAGCATTTAGGAGGCATAGGCTACTTATAATGACAGTTTTAGATGGAAAGCATTGCTGGTTATAAGAGACAAGATTAAGCCTTTTGTGATGTATAGAATTGGAAATGGTAAATCTATATCTGTATGGCATGACAAGTGGTGTGATCAAGGGACTTTGGATAGGTTATTCATAGCAGAGAAATTCATAATGCTAGGATGAGTAATAATGATGGTGTGGCATATGTCCAAGTACTGTCACTTCCATGAAGATTACGGACACGATACCAATGATTGTAGACACCTCAGAACTCAGATTCAAGAGGCTATAAACTCAGGTCAAATCTCGCACCTCGTAAAAGGAATAAAAAAGGAAAGAACAAAGTCATCTGACACCCCATAAGGAGAAAGCAGAAAGGATAAAGGCAAGGCACCCGCTGTAACACCTATACTTATGGTAAGTCAAGAAGCCCATATCGCAAAAAGTCTTGCTCAAGAAAATACAGACTACGGAGGAAAGGAAATTATATTTCATCCAGTAGCAAGGGTGAATAACGCGCCAGTCATTATAGAAGCCAAGATATTTGGAAGAAAGGTCAGACGAGTATCCATGGATGGCGGAAGCTCATGTTAGATTATCTACGAAAGTTGTTTTAAGAAACTAAATCCTACCATCAAAGCCACTAAAGTGGACCCGAAGACCCCTCTAGTAGCATTCTCAAGAGAACGTTCCTAGTCTATTGGTGAAGTTCCGTTTGAGATCACAATAGGAGACGCCCCCCTCTCAAGGACAAAAACTCTTAACTTCATTATTGTAAGGTCCGACTCCCCACACAATATGTTGTTAGGAAGAATAGCGATGCAAAGGATGGGAATCGTAGTCTCAACGATTCATGGAGCCATCAAGTTTCATACCGAAAAAGGAATCGGAACTGTAGTTTTGACAGACGAAGCCAATGAAAGAACAAAGAGGGCCAAAAAGATACCTTCCACAAGTAAGGAAAGGGTTCTCAGTTGCGTCAACGCTGAGGAAAAATTTATCGTGAACGACAAGTATCCCGACCAAACGGTGACCATCGGAAAGCAGCTACCTGACCATTTCAAAAAAGAGTTGCAAAACCTCCTAAAGTCAAACGCAGACATCTTTGTATGGATACACGCTGATATGATAGGGATTCCGAGAACATTAATGGTTGAAGGAAAGCCTTTCAACACGGAACATAAACCGAATGAATACAGCCATATTAAG
Organism: Tanacetum coccineum; assembly: GCA_026074375.1. Lineage (NCBI taxonomy): Eukaryota > Viridiplantae > Streptophyta > Magnoliopsida > Asterales > Asteraceae > Tanacetum > Tanacetum coccineum. Next base: position 30,263 of record BQNB010047986.1, read on the forward strand.
CCAATAAAGTAGAACAAGAGAGGTCTGGGTCCAGATCGCAACATGGCTGCCTGTAAAGAAACAGAAGAACTTATGAAAGCAGGGATACTATAGAAGGCCAAACGCTAAACATGGGTAGCCAACCCTGTTATGGTAAAAAAGAGTGATGGAGGATGGAGAATGTGTGTGGACTTCACAGACATAAACAAGGCATGTCCCAAAGACTGTTACCCACTACCAGAGATCGTTTGGAAAATAGAATCCCTCTTAGTGTTCCATTTAAAGTGTTTCCTAGATGCCTACAAGGGTTACCATCAAATCCAAATGGCAGAAGAAGACGAAGACAAAACAGCCTTCTACACAGGTGAAGGAGTCTTCTACTACAAAAAGATGCCGTTCGGTCTCAAAAATGCGGGGGCAACATACCAAAGGTTAGTAGACAAGGTCTCTAGTCACCAAATTAGAAGAAACCTTGAGTCTTACGTAGACGACAAGGTCATCAAAAGTACTTCAAAAAAAAAGAAATGTTGAAAGATATACAAGAGATCTTTGGAAGGTTTCGATCGATCAACATGAAGCTAAACCCAAAGAAATGCTCATTCGGTGTTGAAGAAGGCCCCTTCTTGGGACACCTCATTACTAAGCATGGCATAAAAGCCAATCCTTTAAAGGTTAAAGCGGTTGCTGACCTCGACCAGCCAAGAACACTAAAATACATACAAAGTCTTAACGGGAAGCTAGCAGCCCTCAGCCAGTTTTTATCGAAAGGTGTGGAACGATCCTTAGCTTTCTTCAAAGTACTCAAAGGGTGAAAAGATAAAAAGAACATACAGTGGACAACCGAGGCCGACAAAGCACTAGAGAAAATGAAGAAACTCATTCAAGCCTTACCAACACTCACTGCACCAAGGGTGGGGGAAACTTTAACAATGCACCTCGCCGCCTCAAAAGGAAGTATAAGTGTTGTGCTTGCCACAAAATGAAATGAAGGATGGACCCCCATTTATTTCGTAAGCAGGGTCCTACAAGGAGCCGGACTCAACTATCCTACATTGGAGAAGCTTGTACTGGCCTTGGTTCACGCAGTAAGAAGACTTCAAAGATACTTTTAAGCTCACATAATAACAGTTCTCACAAACACACCGATTAAGCAAATACTCACCGGGCTCGAAAAAACAAGAAGATTAGCAAAATAGGCAATTAAATTGGGGGGAACATGATATCGTGTTCCTAAGAAGGGAGGAAAAAGAAACGCCAGCCGATTTCTTTGTCAAGATACCCCCCGAAGACAAGGAGAAGAAAGAAAAACCAAAAGAGGTGTTAGATTCAAGCAGTAAGTGGAGACTCTATACTGACGAAGCCTCCAACTTAGATGGATCAGGAGTAGGGTTAATGTTGATAGATCCCGAAGGTAAAGAGTATACTTTCGCTCTACGCTTCAAGTTTAAAACAACGAACAATGAAGCAGAATACGAAGCATTGCTAGCAGGTCTATGGATAGCCCATGAAATGGAAATTGCAAAAGTGGCAATATTCCTGGACTCCCAACTTCTAGTAAACCAGATAAAAGGCACCTTCGCAACAAAACAAACGTTAATTAAAGACTATTTGCAAAAGGTTAAAACTGTGCTAAGGGGCTTCGAAGATTACACAGTTAAGCACGTACGTAGGAATCAGAACAAGAAAGCAGATGCACTAAGAAAGCTGGCATCAATGACCTTTGAACATCTTACAAAGGAAGTACTAGTCGAAGTTTTGACCAAAATGTCAATAGAGGAAAATAAGTTTTGGAGGTAGAGATGCGGGAGAGGAAAAGCTAGATGGACCCTATCCATGAATAGTTGCTAAGTGGATTGTTTCCAGAAGACATAAAAGAAGCCAGAAAGATCAGAATCTAGGCGCCACAATACAATCTAATCCGAGGAAACTTGTACAAAAGATCCTTCTTCACGCCATGGCTCCATTGCGTGGCCCCACCACAAACAGACAAAATCATAAAAGAAATACATGAAGGGTCATGCGGATTTAATGTGGAACCAGGCTCACTAGTTGTTAGAATTACAAAACAAGGTTTCTATTGGCCATCGATGCACAGGGAAGTTGCAAAAGTAATTCAAGACTGCAAAAAATGCAAGGAAGAATCCGCAATAAGGAAATCTGGAACAAGCAGAGCCATATCGGAGAAGCTCGTGGCCTTTTAGTCCATTGGGGATTTCATATATTGACCCCCCCCCCCCGACGCTACCAATGGCCCCCGGAGGTTTACAGTTTCTAGCAATCGCAGTCGAACACTCTATAAAATAGGTAGAAGCCAAACCTCTAACCACCATCAACGGAAGGCAAGTGGAAAAGTTCGTATGGGAATATGTGGTATGCAGATTCAGAGTACCCTGGATAATCAGCTCAAAAGAAGAGAAACATTTCAAAGAAGGGATGTTTGCAGACCCTTGTAAAGGATTGAAAATAACACAATCCTTTTCTCTTGTCACATAACATATGGAAATAATGCACCACATAGGGAGGCAGTTAACGCGAAGCCAACATGGATGGGTGGATAATCTAGCAAAAACACTATGGATAAACATAACCCTCCCAAGGAATAGCAAGATGATAGGGGAAGAGTACAGAAAGCAACCAAGGGAAAGGAAAGCAAGGAAGTGGCTTCAATAGAAAAGGCATACTACCAAAACAAGTTGCGAAAATACTACAACGCAAGAAGCAGTCACCCTACGTACATCGTGGGAGATTTTGTTTTACTTAAACCAAACGTGAATGAATGGCAAGGCCTATATATAATAAATGAAATCCACAAAGAGGAACTCTACACAATTGTGGACACAGCTGATCAATCGTTGGTTCAAACAGTGAAAGGAACAAGCCTTCATAAGTTTTACATGTGAAACTTACATCCTTTTTAGCAAAGTTTCTCTTCCCTATTTCTATTTCAAGTCATTTGTTTCAATTATCAAAAATGGTGTAGCAAACTAAGTGTTCATACTTGTGATGATGTAAATCTTTCTACACTAATAATGAAGAAGATTGATTCCGAAGTACTTGACCAAACTTGAGCCTAATATTAAGTTTAACATTTAAAATGATATCGTAGGGCCACACATGAGCCCTAAAAAACTAAGACATCTATAAATTTATGTTAACTTTCCTCATTGCTTCTTTTAGCCTTGAGGACACAAAAAAGGAGTCAGACATAAGTCCTCTTAAAACCTCAAACATGAGGAATGCAAATCAGGTTCCTAAGGGAAACCTTATTTAAAAAGTGGCACAATACATTTATCCATAACTTAAGGCCACACATGAGCCTTCGATGATAAAACGCATAAAGGAGTCAGACATAAGTCCTCCTAAAACCTCAAACATGAGGAAAACAAATTAGCTTCCTAAGGGACGTTTACCTTTAAAAAGGGCACAAAACATTTGAACCTTTTGCCTTACAAAGCAAAATGATTCAGCAATAAACAATATGGGGATCAGACCTAGGCCTCCAAAGAATAACAACACGACATACTACAAAAGGTAGGATTGTATCCCTATATTCAACCCTCAGAAAGGGGTAACCATTCAAAAAACAACCAAAAGGGTTAACACACATTGTTCAAACAATGGCCAACATGAACCATCGCAAAGATAAATTATCTTAAAGGCTGAAGCCTGGATCAAAGTAAAGAGATTCAAAGGGTACACACCACCCTTGGGGCTAAATTAACACCAACATGGTAACCTTAATTCATGCAGAGATTGAGAGGGCTTCACAAGATCAACAGGAGGAGACATCAGATTTAAAGATGGAGTAGAGGACGGAGTAGCTTTCTAGAAAAAAGGCACATACATTTGGGTCCTTGAAGAAGCAAGCTTCTGTAACATGGGAGGCTTCTTCGACAACAGAGTTTTAATAGGAGCTGTGGTATCTGCTACGAACTCGTCCAGCCAAGGGAACGTAGCAGTGGCGAAATCATTGCTAGCCTGAGTATGATCCTTCTAGTACGAAGAACGATATCCTTTAGCCTTTAATAAGTCAAAAGGCTCCTTTATAGATGCAACTTGCTCATACGCTCTACAACATCCAAAAGTAATGGCAGAGGACACCAACTTACCAACAAGCCTGCCTAGCTCATCACTATGCACCAACTCCATGGCAATATAAGGTATGACCTTTGAAACTACATCCCTCCTATCTTGCTTGAGCTCCTCAACCTCTCTATGAAGAGACGCTTCAACAGCCTCCAACCTAGCCTTATCTGCCTCCAAGGAATTAACCTTCGATTCAAGTGTTGAAAGGGTCACTTGGTAGCCTGCCTATTTTTGGCTCTCTAGCATCATCCTATCAATACCTTTTTGCTCTTTAACATCGGCAATCAGGGAAGAAATCTTCTCCCGAAGAGCTAGTACAGCAGGATTCTGATAAAATACGACCATAGCAGCTTCACATTTGACTCGAAGCCTTTCACATTCCTCCTCATGAGACCTTTCCCTAGCCTTGATAACATCAGCTTCACCACTCATCTTCTCAATAACCTATAAAAACTCACAGGCTCAACTATTAACTGCATTATCCACTATAGCCTGTCGCTCATAATAGCGATCATGAAGATCAAGTAGTTCCAAATCCATTTGATTATCCAAATGGCCTTTCTAAGCTGGTGGAGTAATAGCAGAAATCTTCAAGTGATAGGCATTAGCACTTTAACCTAGACAAAGGATGAATAAGCAAATCAATACCTTCAGAAGAGAACTAAACGAACTAGAAATTTACCCTCATCATCATCAGATATAGAAAGAAAAAGGGCATCATCCTTAGAAGCAGAGGTTTTAGCACACATAACATAAGAACTTAATGACCCGGAGGCTAGTCTTCTCTTCACAGGAGGCCTTAAAGAACCTCCCCTTGTCTTACACTTCCTCTCTTTGATGCGGACAACTACACTTCCAGGGTGCACAATAAACACATCGGCCTTCGGACTCTCCCCTAAGTCTGCGGTAACCTCTGCAGGTTGCACTTCAGGCTCCTCAACATCTTTAGGAGGCTTCGTATTTACTGAAGCAGAAGGGGAACCAATACCAAATCTTGGGGATGGCTCATTCGGTAAAAAAGCAAGGTCATCATCATCTTTAGTATAGATGAAGTTCCTGAAAGCCATTTCTGCAGAAAGAGAAAGTAAATCATATATCAGTTAAAAAGGAAAATAAAGAAAGATAAATACCCTTTCTGCCCGCCATGATCGCAGGTCGCTGCTGACCATGTTCCCATGAAGGTTTGAGGCCAGCCAAGAAAAGAATAGGATCAGGAAACACACGAACACTTGTGGGATATCGACTAAGATGTTGGAACATGGGATTTTCTTTAATATTGGAGGGAAGCTTATCTTTGAAAGATTTCAAATCAAGCTTGTTTTGCTCAGACAGAAGCTGTGGATACTTGGCAGGGATAATGGAATCTCGAACATAGAAAAACCGTTTGTGCCAACCTTCGATGTGGGTAATAACTTTAGGAAGCAGATTCGGAATATGTTTTTCAGACCTTTTAGCAAACGTCAGCCACTTACCAGCTCAACACAAATTTAAGAACCCTTAGAAGAGGTCGAGAGAGGGCTCACAACCATAGGCTTCCACATGACAACAAAAGTAGTAAGCTTGACACAGCCAAAAGGATTGAGTCTCAATAAATGAACCTGGAAATATTCGAGAACTTCGCAGAAGAACTTAGTAAGAGGAAGCCTAAGATTTGCTAGAGAGAATGAATAGGTGTACAACTCGACATACCCAGGAGGAGCATAAAAAACGATCTGATTGGATTTGGGAAGAATAACATGATATTCAGAAGGAATAGGGTAAAGGGCGAGAAAATCATTGAACTATCCTTGTAAAAGTTCACAAGTTTGAGTGGTTATGGAGTCCTTCGCGCTCATAATTAAAAAAGGACGGTGATTATATTACCTCAGAGATGGATGCACATCAGGTCGAAGAAAGAAGAAAGAAAGATGATGACGGAAAAAGAAAAGAATGGTTTATGGCGAAGTATTTGTAAGTATCTCTCAATACCTTCATGATCGTTGATAAGTGCTTAATTACACATATCTTTTACCTCTAAAAACGAGCTTAAATGACCAAAAACAGACAAAAACTGTGCCGAAATATATGTTTGTTTTTGCTATTTGTATTATGCAAGGAAGTGGAAATCAACAAAAGACAGAAAACCAAGCCAAAATCGACAAAACGAGCATGGAATGGAAAAAACTGTGCCAAAATAAAGGCCAAAGTCCAAAAAAGAAGGAAGATATAAAGTTAGGTATATCTGGGGATGATGCAAAGTCAAAGTCGAAGACCCGAGAAACGATCAACAGTCCAAACCGGAGCCGGAACTGAAGAATACTATTGGATGCAATCTTAACCCATCTGATGGGCCGGGAAAGCCCAATAGTATAACTATGAAGACTGTGAAGACCAAATGGGCCCTCAATCAATTTCAACAGCCCATTTGTGTGCAATTGACAAAGACTGTGAAGACTTTGAAGGCCCAATCCTAGCCCAGTTACAGCCAATCTCAGCCATTGTACACACAAAACCCACTTCATAACCTTATTGGGCTTGAAAAAGCCCAATAACCAAACCTGTACCTAATTGGGCCCAATACACAAACCCAAACCCAGTGGGCCCAATACAAACACAAGCCCAATGGGCCCAACACAAAACCCAAGCCCAAAACACCTTTTTTATAAAACACAAGGACCAAAATGTAAATTTTAAAAACTTTGTTTTATAATTAAAAATGAAAAAAATAAAGAAAAGGGGCCAAAAGTGCCATGTTTGAAAGATGTTTTTATAAAGAAAACAAAAGAAACCAAACACAAGGGCTGTTTTGCAATTCATTTAAACTAAAAGCAGCAGGGACCATTTTTGTAAATTCCCAAAAACCTTTTCAATTCTTTTCTTATAATACCACAAGGGCCAAACATGTCAATATCCAAACTCCTTTTATAACTAGAAAGGGGCCAAGAATGGAATGAAAAGAGAACCAAAGTTGAAGGGCCATTGTTGCCTCTTCCCCAAGGTTTTCGTTTAAACCTGAACCATAACGGTACTCGAACCACCTTGGCGCCAAAACCCAAACCACCCTCTCCCACGGTTTCTAGCCAATACCACCCCCCCTAGTACACTTCCCAGCCTACCCTTCACCATTTCCCACCTTACCCTGCCCCTATAACCCTTCCCACTTGGAAATCACTCAACCCGCACCCCCTTCAATGGTGAGATGGTGTACAAGAACCAGTGAAGGGCTAGGATTGCTTGAGAAACATTGCACACTCACAACAAGCTCATCCCAAGTCCAAGAATGCAGTTTGGACTTCTATAAAAGAGAAGAAAGCAAGCCGAACCAAACACCATTTTTTTTTACTATGTTTTTTTTAGTATAATTTAAATTCAGTCTTTCTTTCAAGCATTTTAATGTAATTCATTTACTTATAAGTTTTTGTTGTAAATTTTCTGTTTTTAATAAAAAAGGTTTAAATTTCATTTAGCTTAATTCAAATTTTCTGTTTTATCTTATGCTTAAATCCTCTGTTTACTTTAGCGTTAGTTAGTTTATAAAGTTTTGTTTAGTTTTAAGGCTGGCTTAGTTCAGAATCAAGTTAGCTTCTAATTTTCAAATTCTGTCATTGTTAGTAGAAAAGGCTAGTAGAGTAACTAGCCTAATCTCTCTAATAAGCTAGGTGTTTAAGAGCTTAAATAGCTAAGATAGCTTAGATATAGTAAAAGTGGATATAAGGTTTAAGCTGTTTTAGTTTTAAATAAAATTTTAGTGCAAAGTAGTTTGACAGCTTTCTATTAAGGGAGTGTTTTGGATTAGGCTGTAATTGACTACTACAAGTCAACTCTACTCCTGTCAAAACATATCATTTTCAGCTAAGTTAGGTTGTTTTAACAATTTTTTACACAAGTTTTTAAAGGTTAGGTATTTAGTTTATCAAGTGTAGAGTGTAAAATAATCTTTTTCTAGCCCAGGGCAAATTTCTGGTTGAAATAAGGTTCAGATTTTAAATTCTTAAGAGCAACTTAGAGTAAAAAAGAGTGTATTTGTGTTTAAGACATCTAGTAATGTGTTAACTCACAATGTCATCATGCATTTGAATTAACAGGCCAAGTGCATCACATAAGGGGTGTAACAGCAATAACCATCAGCACTAGGAGGAATTTGATTCCCTAGCTAGTTCCTTAATTGAATTGGAATTTTTAGTTAGAATTTTGCAAAAGCATTTACCAAGGTTTAATTCAAAAGCATAAGCTTACTGATTCATAAAATTTCAGCTTATAGGGATTAGAAATAAGCAATTTAGCTCATTATTAAAAAGCTCAAAAACAGTTCATTAAAACCTTGCACTTTTCAACTTATTTTTCTTTCTAGTTTTGTTAACTCAAGGTTAATCTTAGTTTAGAATCTTTTAGTACACATCTTAGGCATTAATAAGCATCTTTTAGTTTCAGCTTTCATCAAGTATTAAGCTCAAAATAAGCAAAAATCTAAAAAGCTTAGCAAATAAGCACTTTCTGTGACAGCAATCTTTCAGCTTATTTTCAGCTTATTCTTTTGTCAAAAGTCCAAAAGTGTCTTATTAAAAATTAGTTGAAAACTAGGAATAAGCTGTTTTACAACTTTGTAGTTTTAAGTTTTGTCTGAAAAGCACTTTTTAATAAGCAAAAATAAGCCAAATTCGTAGGGTCTGTTTGGTAGTTTTCTCATAGTTAAGGGGCACCCGTTTCTATTGTAGTGTAAAATTCCAAATATTAGCCCGCCTACCCTGTAGTTTACTTTCTTTCACTTTTTACCCTGTCTTTCTTAGTTAAATAAAAAAGTTAATATTTTTGTTTTTAGTTTTATTAAAAATTAGGTTAAAGTTTTAATTGAATAAATTAGGGTTCAATTGGGTTTTAAAAATTAGGGCTTTTGTTTCTATTAATTTTCTGCACCATTTTAGCATATTAAAACCATTTTTCTATATTTTTCCAGTTAAATTTGTATTTTCTAGCAATTAAAATAGATTTTAGTTATTACTTTTTCTTATAAAAATCATAAAAAATAGAAAAATAGTTGAAAAATTAAAATTCTTTTTGCATTAATTTTCATTTTAAATCTAGTATTTTTGAAAAATAAAAGAAAAATTTTAGTGTTAATTTTTAGAAAAAGTTTATTTTTGTTAATTCATTAAATCTTAGAAAAATCATAAAAAATTCAAAAATTAATAAAAAAATATTTTTCTTTTTTATAAAATTTTCTTTTGTCATTTAGTGTCTAGGAAAAATATAACATTTAGTATAGGTTTAATTTTTCTTAAATTTCAGTCTTAGACCCGTTTTACCGAGTGCGTTTTACCGTTTCTTTTCGTTTTACATTCAAACGACCTCCGTTTTAGTTCTAGTTTTCTTTATTTTTCAAATTAACTTAATTAGAATTTAATTTTGATTTTTAATTTAATTTAGCATTTATTTTCTTAATTTTTAGTATTTAGGTTTCCCGATACCTGATTCTGTTCCCCGTATTTTAGTATAGATTTAATTTTAGGATTTCCCTATAACTAATTTTGTTTCCCGTAGTTTTTAAGATCCCCATTTCCTATATCTGTTTCCCGTAGATTAAATTAGGTTTTATTTAATTAATTTTAGTTGTAATTATATCAGTGTTTCCATCATATCTAAATATTCTCCATCATTCAATTTCTCATCAAACCAGGATTACTTTCAATTGCAGCCTCGTTGGGACATACGACCCGGGAATATCTCTTCCGGAATCTTTTTATAATTGATTCTTATATATTTAATCTCTTTGTGTAGATTTTGACCTTTTGCCTTGGTTAAGGGCATTTGGTTGAGATTTGCATTTGTGTTATTTTATATTTTCTTTTTATTAGTACATATCATATAAAAAAATTATTAAAAAAAAAATTAAAAAAAAACCAAAAAAAAAATCAAAAATATAAAAAATTGTCTCCTTAAAAATTAAAATGCACTAATTGGTAAAATTAACCAAAATATATTATTCTCGCCGAGGGTATTATCTATAATAAGTTCGTCGTGAAACTACTGAAGTTCCAATCGAACCAAAGATTTAAATCTTGTCTTAGGTGTCACTTACGATATACGGCTTCACCTCGTTTGATTAACAAAACTCTATAAAGTGGGTATTTGGAGAGTTGTTCCATAGGAACTTACGACCCGAAAGGGAGAAAGTTTAAGCTTCAGCTATCCCTCTCCTGCCGCTCATCTTTCGTTTTCATACTGAGAGTACCGTGAAGTAGATTGATTATCAGGTCTTTAAGTTGTCTATTCTGATTTTGTCCATTGTGTGAAATATGTTGTTAAATAAATTCGAAAAACCAAAAATATCTTCTTTTTCTTCGTATCAGTTAATTCTTTTCCTTATCCCTCTATCTATTTAATTTTATGGACATCAATTCGATTATCGCCTTTTTTAAAGCGATTAAAGCATGTTCGGCTTGTGGAAATTTGCACACTTCAGCCTTTTGTTGTTCAAAAGAGAAACTCAAAAACAAGATTCTTGTTCCAATGCCCGATAGTACCTCTAACAACACATTAAGATTGAAGAATTTGTTTCGATTGTGGAGACCTGGTGCAAGGCTTTAATTGATCTAGAATGTGACCTGCAAGACAAAGATATTGGAGAAAGTTTTTCAAAAGTTTCAAATCTACTTTCAAGTCATCCCATGACAATTCCAACGTTGTTAATGCTCCTGAGAAGACATTAGTTGTCAAAAAGACCCCAGTGTCAATTCCTCACAAAATCTCGCTAATCGACCAAAAGTGTTGCTTGCGAGTGTTGGTGATTCGTTAGTTGGCATATTTTAGTCAACGTGCTCTTGTTAAGTCTTGTGGGAAAGGTGCTCATATTGGTTATAATTGTCCACCGAAAACTCCGATTGTTAATGAGATCCCACAAGCTCGAAAAAGTGTGCAAATACCAAAAAATTTTGGTCAATGCCAAAAATGTGGTTGCAATGAATATGATGGAGTTTGTTTTTATTGTAAAATTCGGAGTGTGAAGACACAAAGACCTGTGTGTTAAACTCCGTACTCATCTAATAACACTCCCGATTATTCAAACCCATCTCCACAACCCCCGACTCATTCTTATGAGAATTTTGGAAACAATGTTCATTATGGTTACGATTGTTCACCCCAAGTTCCGTTTATCCAATCGGAACTGTGTTACAATCAAGACTTTAATTTCTCACAAAATCCTCAAAGTCTTCAACAACAATTCCTTTGTTGTAACTATTGTGGAGGTCCTCATGAGACTTTTCAGTGTCAACCAATGAATGAAGACTATTATCATGAGCAAAATCCTTGCTATGATTCTAATTCTTTCGGTTTTGACCAATTTCAACCTCCGCAATATACCGTCTATCATCAGATCTTAAATTCTCAAAATGAGTTTTTCAATTCTCAAAATGAGCAATTCAATTCTGGATTTGAGCATCTAAATACTCAAATGACAACCTTGCATGATTTGATTGCTCAAGCTATGCAAAAGAAAGAAGAAGAGAAGCGAATTGCAGAAGAGCAAGCGGCTAAAGAGCGCTATTGGAAGATTCCCATTTGTGATGATGATGACGAGGACTATACCATTGCAATCACACCCGTTTTATCAACCGAGGAGCCCGTAAACTCTCTAATTATGGAGAATGAGCATCTTGACACAATTTCGGCAACGGAATCGGACGAATTCATAAAGTCTAGTGTTGAAATCCTTGTCCCAATCCCAAGTGAGTCCAAAGGTGTTCCCAAAGTGTGTGATGTGCCTTTTCATGACAATTCTCCGCCTCTTGACATTTCAAAAGATCAATCTGAGGATTTCTCTGATTCTAACGTTGATTCTACTTCGACTGATGAAGATTCCTTCTCTAGTAACGATGTCGAGTATGTTGAGGCATCACCTCCCAATTCTGAGCCAGTTAGCTCGAAGGTGATGGAGATTGTTATTCCAGAAGTTGGAAGGATTGAGGATGACATTCTTTTAATCAAAGACGATACCCTTCGTGAAAAATTGTTGAATGTCAATCGTCTTGTTGCTAAAATCGAAGCATTAAAAGATAATCCCGTTCCATCTTCCGTTGTTGTGACCAAGTCTACCTCCACATTTCCTAAACTTTTCTTGGAGGAGACTAACACCTTTGATAATTCTTTGCCCGAATCGGAAACTTTCTGCTTTAATTTGGAAGAGCCTAGTAGTGGCAGTCCCACTACTCCTTCAGATTTATCTCTTCCAGATTATGAAGCTTTCTCAAACGATCACATTGAAGAGACTAGTAGTGGCAGTACCACTACTTATTCTGATTCTTCTTTTTCTAAATATGATTCGTTCATCTTTGATCTTTCGATCAATTCATATCATCCTTCCAATAGGAGTGATTTTCATGAGGAGTTCGCCGATGAACTCGCTCAAATCATATCTCAACCAGAGTATGATTGTTTCTTTAAGGATGAGCCCGAGCTGGGCAATTTCACAATGGATGTGGTGGGAAATATTTTCCAAACAAGAGA
>BQNB010047987.1:0-42808 GCA_026074375.1 Tanacetum coccineum
TCTTGATCCGATCTTACGATCTCGATCTTGCAAAGACAAAAACGATCCCAGGTGGGATCGCGATCTTGACAGCCTTGCTTTTATCATTAAAATTTCCCATTAACCACACCTAATATGTTTTAATATTTTTTAGTACTAATGAACAGTACTTTTATCATTAAAATATTCTCATTAATCACACTTAATATATGATAAAATCCTCTATGTGATGTGAGTTCTGTGTGTGGGATTTGGATTAACATCACTTATCCTTCCTCCTCATTCACCTAAACCATGTATCTTCAAACAAACCCTATCTCGACTGATTCATCAAAATTAAGAACTTTTAATAAACTTCCCTCACAAAACATTAAAAAATCCAAGTTACGTTTTTTGACATTTTAGTACATAGCAAAACAAGGTTCAAAGAGATGATGTAATTATTCCTAGGTTTTATGTGTATTAGGTATATTTGATCGTATTTTTTGGACTTATGAATAAAGAAAGCATCAGATGCTATTATCTGTGAGCATAGAACAAATGATCATGTTTTGAATAGTTATATGTATCTGTGCGCATAGAATAAACTTAATCTGGCCGTAATCAGTTTTAATGTTACTATCGTATACAAACGTCATGCAAACACCCCACCGCGAAGCGCGGGTCTTAAAATCTCGTTCTACAAAAAAATGCATGCACAGTTGGTAAGTATACTCGTTTAGCTAAATATAACTGTACATATTATTTTGCAATTAGGTTGGATGGTAAAAGAGTGTCAAACTCGCCTAATACGTTAGCGTCACATCGGCTTTTTCTCTCCAACTTTAAAACTCACTACAACTCACCTTTCAATTATAATAACAACCCACCTTTCATTAAAATATATCTATCCTGAATTCCTGACAGTATTCAAGTTCAATATCGGGCAAAATGAGCATCCGGTAAAACGATCACAAAAAAAGGGTTACGAAACTATCATATATATTGTAATTATGATGCACCACATTTTTTTTTACTTTTAAATTGCTACATGGCTAAAAATATATCAAATTCTAATCCTCTATGTATATTTAACCCATCTCATCCAGCTTTACATCTACTCTACTATGGTTTCTTTACATCTCATTTTACTCTTGTTATATAATAATCAGAATTTATCTAATGATCTACAATGATAGATTCTTAGGTACATATCCAAACAACCCTTTATAGATAAACGAATTGCATAGACATACAATCGATTTCACATAATGGCATGGTTGCTAATACAATGATAACCTTATGTGGATATAATGTTGCATCTATTTACCAAAAATATCATCACATATGTTATAAATATAAAAAACGTGTCGAGTAAACCTCATCACAGCTCCCGATGTAAGAGTCATCCACAATTTTCCTGTATGACCTTACGACCCTCCTTTTTGCAACCTCCTTATGCACAATAAAAGTTTGAAAAATATAGCAGCTTGTATCTGATCGGTTAACATCATACGCCTAAGTTGCCTCCTTTTGAGTACCTATAGATAAAAAATAAAGTATAAATCATTTAAAAAGTAGTATATCAAATTATAATATTACTTCAACATTTGTTCAATTATAATTATTAATTAAATGCTTTTGATTTTGTTAGTTTATGAACTTATGCTAACATAAGAGAATCTAAATCCATCCCACATATAGTTAATCTAACATTACAGTAGAGCACGTTATTCATTTAAACTGGGCTTTGAAGGGGGCTCTGTTCTATTTTATGACAATGTAGTAACAATAGATTCTAAGCATGTTTGGTAGTGAGTTTACTAATGACTTATTGCTGCAGCATGGGCTGTTTGGTACTGAGTTTAGTGTTGCAGCAAGGGTTGTTCGGCATTGAGTTTAGTGTTGTCGCAAGGCTATTTAGTACCGAGTTTAATGTTGCACCAGGGTTTTTTTTGATACAAAGTGCGGTGTTTTGATGGTGCAATTATTGCTGAGATAGCTCACATACAAATATATTAAGAGAATTTTGTTGCAGCAAGGGTTTGAATGGGGGGTGTGTAAAGTATAATAAAGTGTTATGGGCTAAAGTGAGGCCCACTTATGTGTTTGTGTTGGATTGTTTCATTTTTTTGGTTTGGGCATTTGGGCTGAAGCGTTGTGTTTGTCGGAATTAGGTTTAATTTTGTTTCGTGAGGAGTGTTCCCGTTTATAAGTGATTGGTTCTCTTACCTATATGATGTTAGTGCACAAATCAACTTATAAGATAGTTTTTGTGATTTTTTCCCGCTATTGTATTTACATGAAATGTACGTTTAGAGATTAAATCGACAATGAAAGTGATAAATGCATTCCATTTTTGAAAGGGAGTATTGGTAAAGCTATTTTTTGATAGTCGACAACGTTCAAATCAGCAGAAATCCAAGATCAGTGGTAAAACAGTACATAAAGGAAGACGAAAAATGAAAGAGGAGATGGTGAAGCGTAATTTGTATGAAATTTAGCGTCACGGCCTTCTCTTTGGTTTCCTGTATCTCTTTAAGTAGATGCATTCTATCAATAGTTTTGGTTTTTTGTCATTCTGAATGGCGACTGCTAAACAAAAATGTACCTACCAATACACCGTATCAAAAGAGAAATAAATTTACCGCTTTCATTGTCACTGCCATGTCTTTTAGCAATTCAATGTATCGTGCTAAATGATGCGTGTCGGATCGAAGCTTTAAATTTATAGTATACCGAATCCCTTAGACAATCACCAACACTTACGAGCATTGTATTCGATCAGTTTAATATAGTGAGTCGGCCAAACCGGGTCGTTCGCATGGAGCAAAAAGATCCTAAATGTCTAGTAGTTTTTAAAGGTTGTCACATACGTTTTAAATCCGTTGATGTGTTTCGTCGTGTGTAGGTAATTTATTAATCAAGTTTTACTATTTATATTTTGCCGACTTTACCTATTAACAAACACTAACGGGCAATGTACCTGATCAGTTGTAGGATCGTTGGTAAGTAGGATGTTGATTACTAAGAGCGAGCGTTAACACTTAAATCTATCAGTATTTTAGTTATGTAAGTTAGTCCTAATTTATCCTAGTTAAATCTATTTAAACCTAAACTAACGCAAAAAGGGGGTTTTCAGCCTGAGAGACTGACACAAATTTTGGTTTACCTAGCCTAAATGATGACAATTAACACACACAAGTTGATAAACAAAAGATAAAGAAACGGTCAAGCTTAATGTAAGGAAAACGTATTAACCATGATTATTCTAATAAAACGCATGAATTGTTTATTTGTGCATTGATTGTTTTACTTTGTTGGTGATATATCATTCTTAAGCTTAGGTAGGACTTCTCCTTAAACTCTAGGTTTGTATTCCAGTTAATCCTGTCACAATTAACCTAAACCCGCATAAAGCATTCACGGTCGACTATAATCTATCTAGGAGAAAATAATGGTGATCTTATCAAATCCTAGCTCACTGAGGATTTACTAACTTACTGCTTAACGGCTATTTATATAATAGTAGTTCATTGTCCAAATCTTTACCCAAGGAATCAGAACGTTATGTGTAATCCTAGGTCAACTGCTAGTCTACCTATTCACTAAACCAAAGGCAAAGACAGGTCAATATTTGTGATCCTATTTCTCTAGATATATAAACGGTTGTATGTAATTTTATCCCGGACTCTAGCTAACGTGATATTTGTATTCCTAGATCCAGTTGAATGATAGGTTAAACACGTACTTAAGCAAATAAACGAGTATGAAGTGATAAACATAATCAACACGCACAAATAAGTAAACAATCGATATAAACAGAATCAAAACATTATATTATCAAAAAAGTGGCTAATACCTAAAGGTATTAGCCGATAGTCATTGTAACAATACACGAATTCATAGATGAATGATTAAACATAAAGCTAACCGAACGCGTATACAGAGTGTAGAGATTACAAGGGTTTTCCTATGGATTGGAGCACTTTGCAGGATCTTCTTGGCTTCTTAAATCTTCTGAGAATCGAACTTGGTAGTTATAAGCATACCTAAAACTGAGTTTAGGGTTTTGTATTTATAGAGTCTGGAAAAAGGTTGATACGCCGTATTGAAAGGGTTCAATACGACGTATTGGGGTAACTTGGCGTGGGCTCCACGAATATTATATTCTAGAATATTCATAAACCGTCACTGAATACGGCGTATGAGTCTTCTGGATACGGCGTATAGCTCTCTTCTCGTCATGGATGTCTTGTGAAGTTAGGGCACGGATACGCCGTATCTTCTTGCTGGATACGGCGTATTGAGGTAAAACTAGTTGGTTCTTCTTCGTTGACCAAAGTATTATATACGTCGTATCGTTGATGTGGATACGACGTATTCTTCAAAGTCAAGCAATGGTCTTTTAGTTCGTCAAAGTCTTGGATACGGCATATGCTTCTAGAATGATACGGCGTATAGGTTGTCAGAAACAGTAGATTTTCTTAAACTCTTTGTTTATGCTCCAAAATGCGTGCCTTTTAGCTAACTTTTACCAAATGCTCGATAATTACTGCAATTAATAAATATAATCAATTAAGTTTAAATCTTATATAAAAATGATGATATAAAATTGAGCAATAAAGACGGGTTAAAGGATACTATAAAATGGACGTTATTTGATGTCATCAAATATCCTCCCACTTGAATCCTACTTGTCCTCAAGTACACTTTAGAATTTTCTTATGAAAATGTATTCCAAATGAATGTTTGGGATTTTTCTTTAAGCATTTTTTTATTTAATTACTAGCACATAACCAAACACCTCACGAAATTGGAAATAAAAACAATCAAATCACTTAACTAATCTATATGGTAATATTTAGTCTTTCGCTCAATTTCTCAATCGTGACGAGTATTCTATTATAAGCTTGGCAAGGATACACATCTCCACCACTAAAGCTAAGGAGTAATAAGTATAAAAAGGTAAATTGGGTTAAATGATAAGGTTAAGGGTTGATCATTCTTTTTAATCTCTATCGATACCAATATTCCAGAAAAGGTGACAAAACCATAAATGCACGCCCAAATCCATGACCGCGACACTTGTGATTCCTCACTCCTTAACTCGAATAAGCTAAAGAATAGGACTAAGTAATCTTTTCCAATAGTAATACACCAATAAAGGCGACAAAACAACAAATGCACGCCCAAATCCATGACCGTGACACTTGTAATTGGTCACTCCCTCATTCGAGCAAACCAAAGGTTAAGATAAAGAATGATATAGGGTAGGAAGAAAGTAATCATTTACCAATAGTAATACACCAACAAGGGCGACAAACCGCACATACACATTTAAATCCATGAATGAGACATATGTGATTGCTCACTCTCTCATTCAAGCAAACCAAAGGTTAGGGATTAGGCATGGGAAATATTTATAATTGGCGTTAAATGAAAGAACAAAACAAATAAATTAAGTCCAAAAAAATAAGAACAATATTGCTAGCTACTTTCCTGACCATACCCGTGAAAAAGACACAAATCATAGACTAACTCACGCATTAACACTGGAAACTCACGCTTTGGTAGACAGGAATTAGACTCAAAGATTTCTTGATCATCTTTAAAAACAAACCTAGTTGGCGTTCCCGTAACGGCCAGCTCTTAATCATCCATAATATAGTATACAACAATAGTGGCGATATCTACCACTTAATTCAAAAAAAACATAGTTGGTTTATTTTGCGACCAACTTCAAATAATATACAACAAACTTTACATCATTGGTTTATAACACGTACCAACTAATAATCAATCATCTCACAAATAATAGAATCGGTTAAGTTTAGACAAACCGATTATCTCATAATTTATCCTTTTTTCTCTCTTATGTTTTTTTTGTATTTTTCTGTTTTATTTTTATTTTTTAAGCAACTAGAAAACGAAATAAGGTGTAAAATTTCATCACTTCACGAACATGATAAATCTAGATTTTATTTTTGATCATAATAGTGAAAGTAAAAAACATACGAAAAATAAAAGAAAACTACTACTTTTACATTCTCATTGCATTGTGCAATTTCCCGACCTAACCAAAGATAAGAAATTCGCACACGAACACAGGAAGTACATACTTTTACACAAAAGTAACTAGCAACCAATTATGGACTTAAATCTATAGGGCAGGCTAAGGTGTAAAGGTGTAATAAAACAGATATTTAGTGGTGTAAGAAATAAAAGGAATGGCTCAGCAGATTTTTCTAGGGGTATCTTACTCTAAAGATGAGAGTAAACAAAAGAGTTTATACGGGGGTTAACTAACTAATGTGGTTAGTTAATATCACAATAATTATAAGCTTTTTGGTGAAACTCTAGAAATTTACCAATTTAGAAAGATCACTCCATCTATATAAGATAGTACTTATTATGGTGGTCTCGAATAGTATACCAAGCCAAGTTCTAAAGTTTACTACAGTCATTGGCACACTCATATATTTGTGGAATTTTAGATAAAAATTAGGAAACAAAATAGGCTTAATCCTCACAATATGAAAATAAGGGTTATGTGTGCGGGTCTTGTAACTAATAATCTCACAAAAATATGCTAATTTTTTTTTAATTTGAGCATGTAAAAAAATAAGGACAAGCAGTGTTCTAATTCTCCTCCCCCACTTAAGATATACGACGCCCACATTGTATAAATATAAGATGAAAAATGGGAAATTAAAGAATTAGAACAAAAAACTCCCTTGAGAATTGCTCGCTATGATACTCCATATTGCGTATATGAGCAAGAATGTGTGTTGTAAAAGCGTTTGGATACCATCATGACTACAACATACATAGAATTCCATAAAATAAGCACACACCAAATTCATCATCTTGTTCAATAAGTTCATGTATTAATTATAAGAAAACCATAGAAATTCTATCTCCGAATAATCATCGGTAAGAAAATAAAAACTAAAAACGAAAACTGTACAGAAGTCGATATGCCGTATCCATGTTTAAGGATACGCCATATGAAAACCTATAAGAAAACAATCCTAAGTATAGGTTAAAGGTCGAATACGCTGTTTTAATAGGTATGAATACGTCGTATCGACAAGTTTGACAATAATGTTTTAAAGTGCAGGAAAATAAAATGGATAACGTCCAGGTCGGATCAATACGCCATATCTATTAAATTGGATACGTCATATCGATAACCTGGGAAGACGGACTCGATAACAAAATTAAAAATACATTCCAGGTTGTCTCCCTGTAAGCACTTTTGTTTACAGAAAAGCCTTTAAGTTAGACTTGCTCATGTTTCATCCCATCCTTATAAAACAACTTAAGGTCGAACGGGATGTCAAATGGCGCATATAAATTTTTAATAAGGTTTATTAGCATCCCTTCATTAAAATAATTCCAAATCATGATATTAACACATAATTTCGCGATAAAAGTTTCAGCAATGAATTGTTTTTACTAATTGCATCATGACTTGTTTCCAGAAGTTTATTTGACCCTTGTACATATTTACCAACATCTATACTTATTACATTATGTAGTGGTTCGATAGATATTTCCCATGAAGGCTGTTTGATATTGATTTTATCATCATCATTGTCTGTATCTAATTTTGAATGATTGACAAAAAATATGTTAAAAAGAAATAGATCATTATACGATATAACATTTTATTCCTCATCATCATATTCGAACAACGATGTTTCATTTTTCAAATTAACTTTATCGACAAGCTGAGAACTTACCGTGGTTTGACGAGAAATCTAATTCTAAGCTTAAAGCATCATCATAAACTATAGCTGCGAATTTTGTTTCAAAAAATCTGAGATCGTTAATGTCTTCAATATACCTGATCTTACCATACGTAGTAGTTTCTCAGTTATATACTTTACCATTTCTAAGAGCTTTCTCAGTTTCATACTGAACATATTCTTCCATAGTATTTCTGATCCTCCATTTCATGTAATAAATTGGACTACGAAGGACAAAAAAGGTCATTAGATCGATACCACTCGTACAAATCTGGGATTTCATCACACATGCTATTTTTGAACGGCCATATAGTCAAATATTTATGTGACTAAATGTACTAGGATAAAATAAACAGCCACACTTGAACTCATTTTGTGTGACCATTTCAGAATTTCATTGTCACACATTTGAATATTTATGTGACTAGACTTAACTGGTAATTTTTTGTTGATTATTTAGTCACTTATAATTTAGGATGTGTGACAGATACAAATAAGTTTAAAATATTATTCACACAATTGATCAATGTGACCAAAATCCATATATGGTCACATGAAGTAATTGTGTATGTGGCTAAATCATATAGTCAAATTTGTCACAAATTATTTAAAAGTGACTGCTATTTTTTGCTAAATATTTATGTTGATCCCACGCCTTGATCGAATCTTTAGTATATAAAGAGTTTGTTACCTTGGAAGAATCCAAAATAACAAAGATTGAGACTTTGTGAATATACCAAAGTGTATGCGGAAACTACACCTTTGATACTCTAGAGAATGTATGAAAAGTAACGATCACTCACAAACAATAAATACCAAATTCCACTGCTTCAATATTATAAATAATACGAGTACTCTCTAAGTACTGGGGTTACACAACCTTGAAGCAATTACAAATTCTCTCTAAGTGTATATCTTAAAGTTCTATCACTACTCTAGGGATCTCCTTTTATAGAAATACAAAGAGCCCTTTACAAAACTACGTATCTGCCTATCTATTAGGTATACATTTACAATTAAAAACTAAATATTCCGAAATGGCTTCCATATCTGTTATCTTCCATATCATCAGCCCTTTTTTTTTTTTTATTCGACTATTTACAGTACAAATTCTTCAACTAGCAGTATTAAGTTTCATTGGCAGTATTAAACTTGTGTGCAGTACTACCTTGTGTGTTGGCAAGTACTAACCCCTTTAGTACTGTTGGCAGTATTAAGTCATATGAAGATTTATTCCCAACAATCCTCCCCTAAACTTGTGATTGTCCTTTAAATCAACAAGTTTCTTCTGAATAAAATCTTCTATACTGCTGATGATTCTTTCAAACACTTTTGTCATTTCTGCACTTGAGCTCTTATGAATCTAAGGAGTTCAAAAGCTTGTGAACTTTCATGGTCTACCTCCAATCTTGTACTCAACATCTTTGACAACATCTCTTGACTCAAGGGATACTTCTTTTCTCTGGAAAATCTATGGATCGCCAGTCCATTGTTCATCAACAAAATATGAATACCACAGAAATCGTGTAATCTCCAGCTCAAAAGATTGTATTCATGTTGGTCTTTCCAAATCTCATCATTCTCATCAGGCTCAAACAAGGTGTGTAAATCTCCCCAAAGCATAAGATCAAAACCTTCTGGTGCTGAAGAACTGTATCTCTCCTTAACTAACCTGAACAGTTGTTCTCCATTCTGTCAAAATCTTGAAGCATTTCACTTAGTATCTTATAATTCTTTGAGCTTCCATCACCCCTGAAAACTTGATAGTACATGAAGGTCTCTGTCAGCACAACTGTCTTCCAATCTACAATAGGAAACTTAGTTGATAAG
Source organism: Tanacetum coccineum (assembly GCA_026074375.1). NCBI lineage: Eukaryota > Viridiplantae > Streptophyta > Magnoliopsida > Asterales > Asteraceae > Tanacetum > Tanacetum coccineum. The sequence goes on from BQNB010047987.1 coordinate 9,543, forward strand.
GATTCAATCTCTATGGGAGTTTCTTCTCTTGGTACTACATCCAGAAATCCTTTGAGCTCATCTTTCTCAACATCTTCTAACTTTTGTCTCTTCCTTGTTGTTTTCCTAGGAATGGACTTCTTCCTCTTTGCTGTTGGTTCTTTGGGAACTTCTTCCTTTTTCTCTTGAGTAACAACTTTTTCTTTCATAATCTTTTCTGGAGACCTTTCTTTCTCAGGAGACTTTTGCTTCTTACTTGCTTTCTCTGCATCCAAAGGCACAAACTTTTGATTAAAGTCCGCATATGCTTTCAAATAAATAGGCCTTACTTCATTGTAAGGACATTCCCTTTAAAATCAGAGATCTTAAAAATTTCGTTGGTTTTTCAAATACTTCGGGACCATGTTACCTCTAGCATGAGCAATTGACTTAGGCTTCATTTTGAGAGAATGATATCTAAGGACTGAAGGATCCATTGCCAGTCTAATCTTCTTTGTAGACTCAGCTTCATCTAGCTTTTTTCTTTTCCTCTTACTTCCCATTGTCTGGCAAATCTCTGAATCTCTAGCAATTTGAGCCCTTTTGTTCTCATGTTCTATTTCTTCAATTCCTTATTGCTTCAGCAAAAACCAATCTTTTCTTGCTCAAGATACTTCTTGGATTTCTTCTTGGGCTCTTTTAATCTGTCATTATACCTTTACCCTTATCTTTCTTTTCTCTGCACTTCTTCTTGGTAAGTAGGCCGTTTCTCCAGCAGTACTGACGTTGTACTTCAGCAGTACTAATGACTGGAGGAACTGCTTCACTAGCAGTATCTTTCTTCTTTGACAGCCAAGTACTTATTTCATCACTAGCTTTCCCACTGCCCTCTTGCTCATGGATGACTTCAGTTGGAGTTATTTCTTGTATAAAAAGTTCAGTTTCAGTGCTTGCTTTTTCATGAACCCCTTCAGCATCTTTAAAACCTTCATTAGAAAACTTCCTCCCCTGTTTGGAAGAAATCTTCTTTCAACATACCTTCGGCATCTGAAAGAACAAATCTAGAATGTATCCTTGCATTCCCTCAAACCTTTATCTGAGCCTCTAGTTTCTTGTCCCTTAATATAAGCTTAGTGTATGCTGAACGGTTGGTTTGTTAGTCGTGGTCAAATCATGGCCTCTAGAACTCCTACCCTGTCAGAAAGTATGTTAATCATATCTCAATTCTTGGTGTTTCAAAACTACCTCATCACTTCCATGTGAGGTGGAAACTGCAGAGAGGTGAGTCATGGGGTGTTGGAGGGTTGATAGGCTGAGCACAAGGTGAGTTGGGGAAGGTGGTGTAGGGGAAGGTTGAGGTGTGGTGGGTGCAGGGGGATGGTTGAGTATGTGTAGATGCAGGTGTAGGTGATGTTGTTGGTGGTAGGGGAAGGTGAAGAATGTCAGGTTGTAGGGAAGGTGAAGATGTGGATCTCCGAAGGTGAGGATTCAGCAGCATCTAACATATTTGGAAGAATTAAGCAACTTCCTGCACCTGTAAAACTGGTGATTCTCTTCATGTTGCTAAAAACCTTCATGGTGAGAGATGGGACTAAATAGACTCTCGAGTGTTGTTGGAGCTTGTGCCTCTGCATGTCTAAGCATAATTGGATAAACCTAGGGTACATCAAAAACTTATGGGGACTAGATATGTTAGACACCATATGGTCAAAGATCATCCTAGAAAATGAGCTTTCTATCTGTGGATAAAACAAATGACAGTGCTGCAATGTTTCTGCTAAACTGCCTCCCAAATAAGCAGTTCTTTCTTATGGGCTTAAACAGTGAAGGATATTATGTATAAGAAACCTCAATTGAGGTGAAAATGCACCTTTTTGAAAGTTTAAACTTATTTGAGTTAGTAGCCATCATCCCATAAGCGCCAGTTGAGCAAATATCTCTGTAGTTGGAAGAGAGGTAATCCCATCTTAATCATCCAACTTTAGATGTCGCCTTAGAGAACCTTCAGAGATTGACAGTGAGTGTCCATCGACAGTAGCATGAATCTTAACGGAGCCATCATCATCAGTCCGTCAGATCTCCAGCAGACTCAAAATAGTGTATGTAGTTTGGTAGTCTATCACCTCGGGTGTCTTGGTAAGTGAGATCATTATGAATTATGATCATCGAGGTGATCGAAATTCGATATAGATTATGGAATGTGAGAAACATCTGCACTACCCGTGTTTTTTCAGATACGCATCCATATTGTGTTTGTAATAAATTCTAAATTTGCCAGGAATGAGAAAATTGTAAGTAAAACAATGTGGGATTTGATCGTGTAAGGTTCGTGCTACTAATTTGGTCTTGTAGGAAGAAAGTTACATATAGCAATGTGTAGTGAAAGACAGTAGTAATATAATTTTGAAATCCACATATCTATGAAATATGGAAAGATATAACGTGAATGATTCTTACTGTATATTTTATAGCTAGAGTTTCTCGAATGGGCCAAGTGTGGTCAAAGGCCTTTAACCCTATGTATTTGGCAGGAAATATCTCCAACGGCATCTATCCAATTTAATGTAAATTTTGTTAGGCCCAAACAGTACGAACGGTCTTCAGCTAGTATTTATATTTGGCTAGCAGTATTAAAATTTGTAGCAGTATTAACTTCTCAACCAACTTGCAGTACAAAGTCAAAAGCTTGGAAGGACTAAAAGGAAAAGGAAACACGTAACACAATCTCTTTTGCTGTTTTAGCTCATAATGCATTCTAATTCGTTTTAGTCTTTGAGACACTTAGTTCCTATTTTTCGCACACAGCTCTCTGTCTGTGCTTCTGGAGCTCTCCATCTTTTCTCTTTTGTTTTAGCTCCACATTCACACAAAGTGAATTTTTGGCAAACTTCCAGCCATTAAACGGTTTTGATGGTCTTTACCAATAGCCGTTTGCTTTGGACTAGCCGCTTCATTTAGAAAAACTTGGTATTTTAGTACCATATAGTTTTGAGTAAAATACCAACTATAAACGGATTTGAGAAGTCTTTAACAGGTAGCGGTTTGCCTCGGATAGCCCAATGCTTTATTGAAACAACATGGTGCATGGAGACCTTAGTTTTTAGTAAGTTCTATCACTATCAGGATTGGACAAGTCTTTACAGGAGCCGTTGGCTCTGGACTAGTCATTCTTGTTGTCTCGATTAGACATGGTGAATTGATGACTTTGATGTGTGGTGTACCTACCAACTGTAAGAACAAATCATCATGTTTCCTCACCTCAAATGATACTTATGGACTAACTGCAATGTCTCACTTCAGTGTATACCCTGAAAACAGTTAGGCTTAAAACCAAGTTAAACAAAAAAAACTAACATGGTTCTTGATAAACAGAATGAAAGTGTTATGCTCAGGATTAAACAAGAAACCTAAACATCACTAGCGTTACTAATATAAAGTAACAGTTTTAACAAACAGGTTTTAAATATAATAGCTGTACTAATTAGGTCCTAACAGTATTTAATTTCAAAACACTAACAAGTTACTTATTTATTTAACAAACTTACAAAAAACATATTAAGAGATTTTGGGCCTTAAGGTTTGGAGCATTCCAATACTTGAAACCAAGTACTGAAATCTACAAGGCATCAATACATTTTGTAAGAAGATCAGATACATTATGTTGGTATCAATTTTAGCCATTTGAATCAACTTTTTTGTATTATCAATCTCTTATAAAAGTGATGGCCTAATCTCTATATGTTTTGTTTTAGGTGTTGGAAACAGGAATTTCTATGTACAATAGTTCTGGTATTATCTATGTAAATTATAGTGCCATAAATGGTACCATCAATCCAAGCAATGGTTTTGATCAGAGAAACTTTGTCCACAAGCAATTGCAGCAGACAATATTCAGCTTCAGTTGTAGAAGTGGCATCCACAGTTTGTTTCTTGCATGCCAAGAGATCAATATTTCCAAAAAATTGACAACCTCCATTGGTTGACTTCCTATCAAAGTGTTGCTCAAGACATTGTCACTAACAGTATAAGCAACTAACTCCATGGAGAATCCTTAGATTACCACAGACCTAGAGAAGGTTTGCCTTTTGAGGTTTCTAAAATTCTTTTGACAGCTATATATGGGTAGTTTTGGGTGATTAACTTGAAACCTTGCGCACATGCACACACTGCAAACATGATTTTGGTCTAAGATGCTGTAAGATACCATCCAAAGATCCATAATGGATATATAAAATATTCATCAACATCATCAGCATCTGAATTCCCTTAACCAAAGGCCTTTCCAAATCAGTGGGAGAGGAGGCAGACTTTACATCTTTGTAGTTGAACTTCTTTAGAATCTCATGGGGACACTATTTATCTTGCTAATAAAATATGCCTCTTCTTCTTCTGTTGAACTTGCAAACCAAAAAGAGGTAAGTTCCCCCATGGTGAACTCATCTGAACTTATCCTCATAAAGCTATCTCAAACTCTTCACACAGCTCCTTCTTGGTAGATCCAAAGATGATGTCATCTACATAAATCTGAACAAGCAAAATATGGCCTTGATGACTTTTGATGAAGAGAGTTTGATCAATTTGACCTCTTTTAAATCCATTGCTCAGAAGATAAGTGGCCAATGTGTCATACCAAGCTCTAGGTGCTTGATGAAGTCCATATAGAGCTTTCACAACTTTGTAGACTTTATCAGGATGGTCAGGATCTTCAAACCCTGGAGGTTGACACACATACACTTCCTCTTCAATTTGACCATATAAGAAAGCACTTTTGACATCCATTTGGTATACAGTGAAACCCATAAAAGAAGCATAAGCCAGAAATATTCTTATAGCCTCTATCCTAGCCACTGGAGCAAATACTTCATCATAATCAATCCCTTCTTGTTGTGTATGGCCTTGGGCAACAAGTCTTGCTTTGTTCCTTACAACAATTCCCCTCTCATCCTTCTTGTTTCTGTAGACCCACTTTGTACCAATAGCCCTATGCCCTTTAGGCAAATCAAACAAGAACCCATCAATCAATAAATTTTTGTAGCTTGAACTGTAGGAGTTCCTCTTGCATTGCCTCTACCCAAGCAGGATCACTAAGAGCTTTAGAAACTCTCTTTGGTTCTTCTTGAGATAAGAAACAGGCAAAGAGGCATGTATGCAAGTCCTGGTGAGTCTTTCCTTCATAAATGGCACTAACAAATCCTAGTTCAGAATAAGAAGTTGTCATCCTTCTTTGGATCAGGAAGACTGCACATCACCAATCACATGATCAATTGGATGATCCTTGTGAATTCTTGTATGAGGAGTAGAAGAAACTGCATAAGATGGTGAAAGATTCCCCAAATCAATGCCTTGATCCTCCTCTTGTGAGTCTTCAGTGTTAGGAATTGGTCCCATCAAGCCTTCAGAAGTAGCAGTATTAACTTCAGAATCAGCAGTACTAAGTTCTCTACTACCAGTATTAACTTGTGGACTGGCAGTATTAACTTGTGGACTGGCAGTATTAACTTGGTGATCATCAATACCATCATCCTGAAAGCTGCAATCATCATGATTCCTATCTTGATCTTGTAACTGTACATCATCCACAGATTGAGGTGTAACATCTTCAAAGTATGAAGCATCCTTCCAGGATTGCATGCAAAATACAATCTTGATCTTCTTGAGAGGATTTGTTGGACTCGAACCTTCTTGCATACCTGCTGAAACATTAGAAAAAGTCACTGCCAACACTGGTACATAATTCATAGTTTGGGTTTGACGAATCAAGATCAAACAGCCACTTGGGGCACCATTTCCCTACAACATTGGTTTATTCCTAGAAAACCAACATGCAAGTTTTATTGTACTTTCCTAGTTCTAAGGTTGTAATACCCTAAAAGCTTTGTATACTTAAAGAATACCAACAAAGAAACCTTATCACTTTGGCCATATAAACTTGCCCAACTTATCTAAGGTATTAAGATTTTAACATGTCAATCCAAATGGCTTCATAAATCTTTATACTGGTTAATTCACCTAAAGAGTTCTTTAAGGAGTCTTATTATGAGGCTTTGATAACTAAGACCCTATGTTTGACATACAAGCAGTAGAAACTGCTTCTGCCCAAAATGTTGTAGGTAACTTAGAATCTGCTAACATAGTTCTAGCAGCCTCAATTAGAGTCCTATTCTTTCTTTCAGCTACACCATTTTGTTGAGGTGTCCTTGCTACACTGTATTCTCTCTTTATACCTTTTTCTCTACAGAACTCATCCATCACATGGTTTTTAAATTCAGTCCCATTATCACTTCTGATAATTTTAACCTTCTTTCCACTAGATTTTATATTTCCTTGTAACGTTTAAGGATCTCACTAGTTTCATCCTTAGTTCTTAAAAAGAAAACCCATGAAAACCTACTAAAATCATCAGTAACTACCAAGCAGTATTTTTTATGCATTAAACTACTCACAAAAGTTGGACCAAATAGATCCATATGTAGCATAAATAATGGCTTAGTAGAGGGACTAAAGGCTTTGGTCTTACAAGAGGCTCTATGTTGCTTGCCTTTAAGACAGGCAACACAAGTTTGGTCTTTTCAACCTTTTTAAAGGGCATATCTTTACAGATTTATATTTTACATGGTTTATTGATATTTTGAAATTTGGACATGACCCAAGACTCCTTTGCCATAAATTGATTCCTCAGATGTAGCATTTTGCAAATAGACAAGTCTTTATAACCCCCATTCTTTGGGAACTATGTTTTTCATATCAAAATGTACAATTTGTTTTGTCTAGGTATTATAAGTAGTACTTGACTTTCATCAGGACAAACTTAAAATTGGGTGGACAAAACAAGACAATTCAGAATCGTGTGGAAAGGAACTAGTTCTTTTTGTCACACATTTGTGAGACACTAAAAAGGTTAAACTTCAACTCTTTGACAAAGTATACATCTTCAAAATCAAGTTTATCTGTTTTAATAGTACATTTTCACAGTGATTCTTACTCAATTTGGCTCCTCCACAATAGTAACAAATCCTCCACAAAATCTTTGAAAAATGAGAGGTGAGCTTTGTGTCCAGGACCATGTGCTTGAGCATCCACTATCCACAAATCCTTTTTCATTTAATTGGGAATTGCTCTGCACACACAAAACTTATGAAGTTAGTTATTTTTGGGACCAAGCCTTTACTGACCTTGGATCTGCCTAGTGCATCAATAGAATTATATTTTTAATAGGTTAATGATGCACCATTGGGTTTGATAGGTCTCCACACCCAACATGCTGAGGGCTTAACAGCATTAAATACACCTTGCCATGACGAGATTAACATTTGGCCTAACAGTATTAAAAACTTGTTTAGCAGTATTAATCTTTTGAATATTAGACCTCTTTGTTAATGCTGTATTCTTGTAAAAGGGCCTTTGTGCTTGATTTTGAAAATTAGTCTTTGGCCTAGCACAAGAAACTGTTGGTTTTGGGTGAGCAGAATTATAAGGCCTAACAGTATTAACAAACCTAGCAGTGCTAACAGGTCTGACAGTGTTAACAGACCTAGCAGTACTAAGAGGCTTTGCATTTTTGACAGTTTTAAGGCCAGTCCTCATTAAGACTGCTCTTGGAACCATATTTTTATAAGCATTAGGGCAATCATACTGAAAGTGATCAAAATTACCACAAATAAAGCATGCCTTGTTATTAAAAACAAAGTTAACTCCTAATTGATGAGATTTCTGACCATTCCAACTTCTTTGATTCCCCCTAGGTCTCTGTGACCTATACATCTCAGCATACCTAATTGACTTTCTACTTGGACTTACAGGTTTTACTGACTCTTTCTCAGTAGCAATAGGTACATCAGCTTTCTTTTCTTCCTTGGGAATTGACTTAACTTCTTCCTCATCATCTGACACCCAATCTTCAATAATTGGGGCATCCATATTCTCTCTAGCCTTTTTAGGTTCTTCTAACCTAACATTATTTGCCTGATTGAACAACTTTTCTTTCCATTTTTTGTCTACCTTAAGTGTAGGCACAACAGAACTAGTTTCAGTGACAGACTTGGGTTTTTGTGTTAGAAGGTCATCAGTATTCTCCTTAGAATTATTTGACGAATCCCTAGGACCATACCAATTTATCTCAGGTTGTTGGAATTCCTCAAGACCTGAATAAGACAAGTCTAAAGGTGTTGGTCTGTTGAGAATTAAGGGATGAGGTGAAGGGACAGCATTGTAACCAAAGCCCCTTTTGTTTTTGTCAGTTACCTGACTTGCTAACAAATCATCTAAGTCTTTAGATGATTTTTCAAACTTTGCTAGCTTAAATTCAACCCCTTCTTTTTCTTCCTTAACTTTTTCAAGTTCTGTCTTAACTAATCCCATTAGATAATCTTATGACCTACACTTCTTTTAACAAAAGCAATCTCTTCAGAAAACAAACACTTCAGATTTCTTTATATTTAACAACTTGTGCTTCTAAAATTGACAGACCTCTTTTATAGGTAGCAGCTTTAAAAGCAGTATCATCTAATTTAACTAGTAAATCATCATACTGTTTTTTAAGTGCTTCATAATTTTGCAAACAATTTTTAGAACAAGTTTTATCATTTGATACCTCAGAGTCAGTGAATGCCATGAGAGCCATGTTTGCTTGAACTTCATCCTCTGCCATATCACTCCAATCAAAACCACCACCATCAATAGCACACATTGCCTTTTCAGAGGCATCTTCAATCATTACTGCTTTTGTTGAGTTTCATTGGTTCCAATTTTCTGTTGTCTTTGCTTCTTGGAACTCTACATTCTCTAGCAAAATGTCCCATTTTGTGACAGTTGAAACATTCTACTTTGGATTTGTCATATCCAGCAGTACTACTTCCATCAATAACAATCTTCCTTCCAGTTCTCTGATAGAACTTCCTTGCCCTCATACTCAACAATGCCATATTCCACTTGAGATCCATCTCTTCTAAATCATCATCATGAATTTGCTCGAGATCTTCATGAACAAGTTGAGATCCTTGTGGTTGAGAAGACAAAAAGGCATAAGCTGTGGCATCACTAAAACTAGCAGTACTAGTTTCAGCACTAGCAGTATTAACTTTGGAGTTGCCAGTACTAACTCCAGTATTGGCAGTATTAATAGAGTTGGTACTGCTAGGACTGGTAGTGGTTAGGAATGCCAAGTTTTTGTCATCATTATTAACAGCAACAGTTCTCTTAACCTTTTGTTAAACAATTTAAAGTTCTCACTATCACTACTCTAGGGATCTCCTTTTATAGAAATACAAGGAGCCCTTTACAAATATATCTGCCTATCTATTAGGAACAGTTACAATTCAAAACTAAATATTCCGAAATGCTCTCCATATCTTCTTATCTTCATATCATCAGCTTTGACTATTTAGCAGTACAAACTTCTTCAACTAGCAGTATTAAGTTTCATTGGCAGTATTAACTTGTGCTGGCAGTACTAACCTTGTGTTGGCAGTACTAACCCCTTTAGTACTGTTGGCAGTATTAAGTCATATTATATAAAGAGTTTGTTACCTTGGAAGAATCCAAAATAACAAAGATTGAGACTTTGTGAATATACCAAAGTGTATGCGGAAACTACACTTTGATACTCTAGAGAAATGTATGAAACAGTAACGATCACTCACAAACAATAAATACCAAAATCACTGCTTCAATATTATAAATAATACGAGTACTCTCTAAGTACTGGGGTTACACAACCTTGAAGCAATTACAAATTCTCTCTAAGTGTATCTCTTAAAGTTCTAACTATCACTACTCTAGGGATCTCCTTTTATAGAAATACAAGGAACCCTTTACACATATATCTGCCTATCTATTAGGAACAGTTACAATTTAAAACTAAACATCCCGAAATGCTCTCCATGCATTCTTATCTTCATATCATCAGCTTTGACTATTTAGCAGTACAAACTTCTTCACTTGGCAGTATTAAGTTTCCTTGGCAGTACTAACTTTATGCTGACAGTACTAACTCATTTAGTACTGTTGGCAGTATTAAGTCACAAGAAGATTTATTCCTAACAAATAAAATTGGTTAAGTTTAGATGAAACGATTATCTCACAATCCTCTCCTTTATTTTCTCTCTTACATTTTTTTGTATTATTCTGTTTTTTCGATTTTTTTAAACATAACTAGAAAACGAATAATGGTGTAAAATTTCATGACTTCGCGATCATAATAAATCTGGATAATAGTCTCATAACGATCTTGTCTCAAAAATAAAAATAATAGTAAAAGTAGTAATCACAAAAAAATTACTTTCACATTCCCATTGCAATGTGCAATTCCTGACCTAACCAAAGATAAGAAATACGCACACGAACACAATAAGTACATACTTTTTCACAAAAACAACTAGCAACCAACCAAGGACTTAATCTATAAGGTAGGCTAAGGTGTAAAGGTGTAACGAAACAAATTTTAATGTTGGAAGAAACAAAAGGAATGGCTCAGAAGGTTTTTCTAGGGGTATCTTACTCTAAAGATGAGAGTAAACAAGGGGTTTTATATGGGGGTTAACTAATCAGTGTAGTTAGTTAATAACACATAATGTTTGTATAGGCTTTTTGGTGTAATCTTAAAAATTTATCAATCTGGGCAAGTTACTCCAATTATAAAAATAATACTCATTATGGTGGTCTCGAATAGTATACCAAGCCAAGTTCTAAAGTTTATTACAATTACCGGCACATTCATATTTTTGTAGAATTTTGGGTAAAATGGGGAAAACGGAATAGGATTAATCCTCACAATATGGAAATAAAGGTTATGTGTGCGGGTCATGCAACTAATTATCTGACAAAAAAATGCTATTTTTTTTTAAAATTTAAGCATAAATTAGGCATATTCTTGTAAAAATAAGGACAAGTAGCGTTCTAATTCTCTTCCCCTCACTTGAGATATACAATGCCCACGTTGTATAAATATAAAATGAAAAACAAGAAATATAAAAAATTAAAACGAAAAATTCCCCTGGGATTTGCTCGGTATGATCCTCCATGTAGAGTTTATGAGCAACATTTTGTGTGTTGTGTTGTGAAAAGCGTCTTAATACCAACATGACTACAACACATAGAATACCATAATATATATATATATACCACCACCTTCATCAATAACGTTCTCTGTTTTAAGATAAGAAAAATCACAGCAATTGTATCTCCTAATAAACCTCGGTTAGAATAAGAAAATAAAAATGATAATCTGTACAGGACAGTCGATACGCTGTATCCATGGTATTGGATACGCCGTATTGAATCCTGAAAGAAAAATAAACAAATACGGGTCAGAGGTCAAATACACTGTATTCAGAATTCTGAATACGCCGTATTGACAAGTCTGACAATAAAGTTCAAAGTACTGGAAAATAAAAAGATAACGTCCAGGTTATTCAATATGTCGTATCCATAGGGTTGAACACGCCGTATCAAAATACTGGGTAGAAAGACTCTATACAAAAGTTGAAATTACATTATGGTTTGTCTCCTGGAAAGCACTTTTGTTGTTTGAAGAGTCTTTAATATAGATTCCCTTCACCTCTACTTCATACGAGTTATGGACCACCCTTCGTCCTTCTTGCGAAAAATCTCTTGGTAGACTTGAGAGACGTTTTCTTCGGTTCGGACCCAAATATCGTACATATACTCCTTAATAGCGACATATTATTCTGCTGGCCCCAATTAGTATTTAATTACCTCGAACTTTTCAGATTTGAATGTTGATGGTTTCTCATAGGGTATCCTAAGTGATTGCTCTTCTTTTCCTTGAATCTTTCCTCATCTTCATCAACATAATAAGATGCATCTTGTGGAATCAAGTAATCTTCTAAGTCCCCGATATCATCATCATCTCCTTCCTTTGGCTCATGATTATCAAACCGTTCTTGATCCACTTGAATTGCATCGTTATCATTATTAGGCGAGTAGTTTCTCCAATCATCTTCACTTGATTCTTCCTCTTCTTTCTTTCCCCACCAATATTCTTCTTACTTCCTCATAAGTTCATAATCAAGCTCTTAGTAATTACCAAAACATTCTTTCAACCAAGAACAAAAAATTCTTTCCTTCTTCATTCTCATGTCCCCATGATCCTTCCAAGATAACTTTTTCATTCAAAGCTTTATTCTTCAAATCACCATCTTCAAGTCCTTCATACCACTTATAATTTCATAAATAAGTCATGTTGCCAACTCGAATCATTCCTAGTAAATTTCCTCCATTACAATATCTGTCTTCATTTGAGTTACAAGTAGGCCATTTGTAACACCCCCAAAAATACAACAATGCAGCGGAATACCACATGGGGTGCTACTTCATAATACATAGCGCTAGATACAAGAGAACGACCTCTAAATGTGTCGTTTGTAAAACAATCTCGTTGATTTAATCAAAATCTTGAATTAAATATACAATTGTCCCATTATTGCATCACAATGAAAAGCTTGAATGTATAGACTCCAATGCACTTCAAGAAATCCGAGCATATAATTTCCCTGAGAAAAACATGCTTAAAAAGGTCAACATAAAGTTGGTGAGTTCATAGATTAGTTTAAATATGAATGTAATCCACTGTATCATCACAGTACCATGTAAAAATCCCAAAGATTTTGTAAAGAAGTACGACACGTTTTATGTCACCCAAAAGTACCAATCTTATCCCAAAGATTTTTATAAAGAATGCGAGACAAATTTAATGTCACCAAAAGTGTATCCCTGGCACCCCGTGCCTATTGATTTCCTCGAAATAATATATATATAAGGTAGGACCGCAAGACTTTTTAGTGATAATGCAACACATGCAGATCTCACAAAACTAGATTACATTTACACTAAGCCTTCATGCCAAACAAAGAAGCTCGATCGATCTTTCTTGCAATTAAACTATATATTGCAATTTACGCCCATATGGATGTCTAACCCTAAACATCCTAAATTCGACATGCTATAACGTTCCGTTCACAAGGTGATTAGCTAGTCCACTCCGAACAAGGGGATGTCGTTTCTGAATAGATCTAGTTAAATAACTATTCGCGCCTCACATAGTTAATTCCCAACTACATCAATGCATGACAGTTCATGACATGGACTTAATTGGATAACGCTACTTAGGGCAAACATTAATCAATACTTGCGTCCAATTCATAAAAACAAGGCATGTTGTGTCCATTATAAAAACGAAGCATATTTACATCCCAAAAATATAAATAAACGTTATCCAAAACGAGTAAAATAGAGGCTATATAACTCATAATACCTTTAAAAACTTCACATTGTTATAAATACACAGTTAAGTAAAGAGTTTGTAGAAACAAGCAAGTATTCCCCCTCCGCGGTTTATAAACATTCAAAAGATTGAAAAGCGAGTTATGAACCTCACTTTGATTGATGAAGAACGATTGGCAGTATAGCATCTAATATGCACAATACGAACAGACGACGAAGCGGCTTGATCAAGTGTTGCAAACACTAATCTTACTTAACCGCTACGTCCAACTAACCTAGGAATAATATATTTGGGTTTCCCGATGAATGTTACAATCAACTCCACACTTATTGAAGATTTAAATTTAAAACGTTGTAAATGGTTTGGTGGTTAGTTAAAAAATACATTGAAAATAAACCCAAAGTGTGATAATATATATTCTATATATATTACATATTAAAAATAAACATTGTATAAACTCGGTACCAGCGCATTATATAATAAAGGACAGACAACTCAAGGATTAATGTACCTGAAAAATACTTTGCAAGAATTAAAATAAAAAGTGAGAGTAAATAATTAAACCAATTATTTCGACAACTCATTTAATTATTAAAAAGTCCTTGTAGACACACGTCTTTAAGTTATAAATTAGACACACGACGTTTGTAAAACTTTTACAATAGTTATGGTGTTACCTTATAGCTGGAAATTATAAAACATAAAATAATATTTTATAAACTTATATTTCGTTTCCTCGACAGGTCGCGTCTAAAATGGTTATCTCAATGTAAAAGTATAGTTTTTCGTTCGTTGTCCAGGTTATTGTATAATACCATTTAATATATCTTAGAACATATCTTAATTCCTTTTATCGGTTCTCTAAAATAATAGAGTTTTAGTAACACATTACTAAATATAAAAACTTATATAACTTTCGTCATGATTTTCCCGTTTATATAACGTTACCCATTTTTGCAAAACTCGACGTTTTCCCTTAATCAATATATAATGAAATTATTCGCTTTCTAATATTTCCCATGTCTGCGTGTTCCAGATATAATATATATATGTTATTATATCTAATCTAAACAAAATAATATAATTTACATTTATTTAACCATTATAAACCACCAATTTATATATGTCCGGTTGTTAATTATTTATAAAACCTTGTAATAATTTTTATTAATCAATTTCATTAACCAAACGAACCCTTGTTGATTGCCGCTAACCAAACGCACCCTAACGGCTGTTTAACTAGATCCATACGCACCCCTTGGTGTAAGTCTGTCCAACCAAACGTACCCCTTGTGTTATTCTGCCAAACCAAACACCCCTACGTGGTGTTATCCCTTAAACCAAACAGCCCCCTTATTTGTCACTAATAACCAAACGCACCCTAACCCAGTTTATCACAAAAACCAAACGCAAAATACCCTACTCGTCAGCCAACTTAAAACAAACACCTAATTGCTATAAACCCAAACGCACCCTTATACGAGACTGAGCCCCGCGAAACAAACGCGCCCTAGTTGTGCTTAATCCGAACCAAACACCCCCGTTTGGCTGCCACTATACCAAACGGGCCCTAATTTGCTACAAACCAAACGGACCCCGCTGTGGTGGCTGTGTGGTGGCTGCCACCCAACCAAACAGCCCCTTTTGTGCGGTGACAGCCCCAACCAAAACGCAAGATACCCCTTTGGCGGCATGCCACCCAACCAAATCCCCCCCCACCGCCCCATGGCTGACCCGACACCCCCCCTGCGCTTGCCCTGCAGCCGAACCAAACAACAAACAAACACCCCCTCCCCGGTGGAGGTGTTTAACCACCGAAACCACCATGACACCCCCCCTTCACCGCTATTATAACTTTAAACCAACCCCCATGCCAAACCCGAACCCAAACACACCCACTGTCATGGTGACAGCGGGTGATGCGTGTGTGTGGAGGGGTAGGATGAATGATTGATGAGTCAACCGTGGTGGGTCACGGCTGTGGTAACAGGGATAAGGCGTAGGTGTCTTGATTGAGTTGGAGTAAAAAGGCGTGGGTGAGTATGCGGGAGGTGGGTGTAGGCCGGCTGGTGTTATGGTGGCGGGAATGGGAGGCAGCGGGCTGTGGGGGCCGGTGGCGTAGAGGGCGCGTGAAGAGAGGAAATAGCGGGTTGGATAGATCGGCTCACGAGAAGCATTTTTGGAGTTCACCGGAAAACTCCGCCGGAAAAGTTTTCCGCGGCGTGACGTGGTGTGGCCGAATGTTCGCCGGCAGGGAAGAAGGTGGTGGCCGTCGGTGATAGGGATGGCCGTTGATCGGTGGGAAAATGTTGGAGAGAGAGGAGAGAGTTAATAAGAGTGTGTGTGTATATATTTAGATGGAAATGAAATTTTTGTATATAAAAATGTATTTATATTAAAACTTTAAGGTTAAATGACAAGTATAAATTGTTTAGGGTTTAATATGTAACCTTTTCATATACTTTTTGATAACAGCGGTTCAGGACTCATTTGAGCGACTTAACGGATCTGATTCAAACTCATGAAACTTGCGGCCATTGTTTTCCGAATTATTTTTCTGATAAAAATGAGTATTATACTTGATAATTTTTCACATAATATTTGTATAATATTTAGTAAAATATCGTTTTATTCATAATTGTGAAACCTGTTCGTCTGTCCGAAATAAAATTGGATTTCAACCTCGAGTATTCCTCGTTACCGCAACGCTTAATAAATAAAAAATGATGTCTAATATTTATTTAATATTTTTATTAAAATAAATACTGAGAATTAAAAACAAATTTAATTGTTTCTGTGTGTCCGCGTTTATACTTGTTCGAATAATGTTTGTGGTTCTGTTTTATGCCCTTTTTCGCTCTTTCCAGGTCTCTGAGCAAAACGTGGAAAAAGTTTCAGAATGTCGATTCACATTGAATTTCTTTAGGGTTCGAGCCGTGAAAACGTGATTAGATGATCGTTCTATAAGACAACAGATCCAAAAGTCAAAGGTGTATAACAAAGTATCATAAAAATTCCGAAAATTCTCAATGTTACATATTAATCATTAAGCAACCACTTAAAACCTTAAAATATCATTAAATATTTTTCAAACCGACCTATGATAATCGATTTAGGCATCATGATAGGACATTGTTTCCACTACAGATTTAACTTTGATTAACTATTTTATAAAATGAGTACACAACAACCCTTTTGTTGGACACTGATGTCATATCACATTTTTTTCAAAATCCGTTCAAATATAGAATCATGAGTCAAAGATACAAACTTAGTGATTTAATGTCTATTCGTGATTTTTTGTATACTTAAAACGAGTTCTAATCAAAGATCTCAGAATCAAAAAACGAATTTGATATGTCTATTAAACCAAAAACAATTTTGATAACTAAAACCAATTTCTAAGCAAATAATCAAAGAACGACTTTGATGTTTTTATTAAAAAAACGTAGCATTAATAACCAATACAAAATCAAAATCGATTGTGATCTACCTACAAAAAAGTCGAATTAAAAACAATTACTAACTTTGTAGATCCCGAAATGAGATGGCATCGATCCATTGGTGACGAACTGACGATTATTTTTTCCTCATACTCGTTGATGCTTGATGATAAAAAAAAATTAGTGATGTTTTGATCTAGTGGGAGAGAGGCGACATATGAGACTTTTGGAGGCGGTTGATTGTTTTGTGAGGATATACATGGTGAGTAGATTAACCTGGCACTAATTTAGGGTAAAATATGAAATACCAAGATTACCCTTTTAACATTATGGTAAGTAGGTTAACCTGGCACTAAGTTATATATATTTACAAAAATGCCTTTTTGCATTAATATGATGTACATCATGCATTATTAGGAGTAAAAATGGTGGTTCTGTAGGTTCTGTATAAAAAATTGGTTCTGCAAAGAAATGCACAATATGTAAATATATATATATACTATAGTATATATATATATATATATATATATATATATATATATATAAATATATATATGTATATGTATATATATATATGTAGAGTTAGGATCAAATGAGAAGTAATGTTAAAATAGGAAGGATAAGAAGAAATTTGGACCAATCATTTTTCAAAAGCATAGAGGGGTATATTTGACTTATCACTATTTGTTTGTAACTGCTAATCCCTTCAAGAAAGGAAGACTATTTATTTTTTGTAACTGTTAAATCCCTACAGTATAAATGCACATTTTCAGTCGACAGTTTTAGGATTTTCATTTCTAGAGTAATTTTACAAAAGCCATGGATGCATATACCACTCTGGAGAAAAGTAAGTTTTTTTATTCCAATCATAGGACTCATTGATTCTCGTGAAATATTATTTCAATATACACTCAGTTTTTTATATGTAGTACATAAGATTTTGATGATATGTGTTTACTTCAATAAGAGCATACAAGTATACAAGAAGCAGCTTCTTCTCACCTCCTGATTCGTTTAATGAAAGAGCTAAACATATTTTTGTTGTTGTTTTATTATTATAAACATTTAATTTATACAATGTATGCATCTTTTAATTTATACAATGTATGCATCTCTAGATTTAATCATTAATATTGGCATGGCCACAAAGCATTGGGTTTTTCTTTTGTTCTTTTTATGCGATTCTTAAATTGCAGTTAGATTTCTTGAAACCCCTAGTGCACTTTTGAAACAGAAAGTGCTAATTATTTTGAATAAAAACTGTTGGTTCAAGCTAGTAATCATATGCATAAACTGCCATTGCAATTCTTGAGTTGGAGTGTGATTTGTAGTTTTATAGCTATTATGTTAACGTGATTAGTGATGCATCTTTTGTTTTTTGATTCATATATATGTCATACACATGCATGCCTAATCTTTTATTTCCTTTAGATTTACAAAATGCATCTATACAAAAAAACTCGTTTATACATTGATGTTACAGATAATGAGGGATTACCTGTATTAAGATCATTTGGTATTCAGAAAGCAAGTCCTAAAGGAACTACCATACATTAGATACCATATATGGATGAATCTATCAAACCAATATTATTTACTAAGTTTAAATCCATTGATGCTGCATACGAGTAATTAACAGAATAACGACATTAAAAAGGTAATTTTGAGTAGAAAATCCACATAGGAAAAACCCGACATGAAGTGTCTCCACAAGAAAATAGTGTGTAGCAGAGAAGGATTCGTTAGCCAAAAGAACAAGGGAGAAGTAGCAAGGCGATAAACCAAGAAGGCGAGAATGGGATGATAACAAGAAGCAAAAACATAATAGACCATTATCTCGTTGTGGATGTGAAGCTAAAATATGTCTTCATTTGACTCGTGATAAAAAAAATGAGTTATATGGTTTTGAAGAGAAGCACAACCACAGCTTGGTTCATCCAGGCGATAGACATTACTTGAAGTCGTTGTGGAAGCTTAATTATTCAGACAAAACATAATTAGTAAAAATGTCGAATCAAAACATTGGTCCTGTTGTGGCATACAATATTTTAACAGAGATACATGGTGGTTTCGACAAAGTAGGTGCGTTGCCTCAAGATGCAAAAAACTTTAAGAGAGACATTTTAGCTTGTATTGGTGATAGTAATGCAAATATGATTGTTAAGATGCTGACAAGAAAGAAAGAATGTGTGTCGGATTTTTCTTTTGAGTATCGTCTTGCGGATGAAAAGTATC
Organism: Tanacetum coccineum; assembly: GCA_026074375.1. Classification (NCBI taxonomy): domain Eukaryota; kingdom Viridiplantae; phylum Streptophyta; class Magnoliopsida; order Asterales; family Asteraceae; genus Tanacetum; species Tanacetum coccineum. Next base: position 28,419 of record BQNB010047987.1, read on the forward strand.
TGATTGGTTTATTTTGGGCTGATGAGCAAGCGAAGCACAATTATTATGCCTTTGGGGACATTATTTCTTTTGATGCAACTTACCGTACAAACAAGTAATAGTGTTTCATATTTTTTTATTCATAAACTTGTTTATGTTGTTTTCCAAGTATTTGTTTTCACTGATTTTTGTAACATTTTGTTTGTAGATATGGAATGAATTATTCTACCATCACCGGTATAACAACACCATAAGGTCGTTAACTTTGGAGCTTCTTTGGTGCATATCCAAGCAACTGATTCATTTAAATGGATGTGAAAAGTTTAAAGAAGTTTTTCTTCGCGAACCTAAAGTTGTTGTTACTGACCAAGACCCGACAATGAAAGTAACAATTGAAAAAGTCTTTGTGAATGCGAAACATCGATTTTTCATGTGTGCATAGCACAGAGAAGTTAACACCAAGTAAAAGGTAAAGTTTCTCAATATAGTCCATGCAATAATGTACATCATTACACAATGCATGTACTCTTTTTCATTCATGGTATGTATAAACCTAATATAATGAACTTATCTTTAGTCCCAAGGATATGTCTTGATAGATTTGTTTGGCGAGTGTTAGAACCAACTAGTAATCCTCGTTCTGGGTTTAAAAAAGTGATTTCAAAATTATTTTGGACCTACAGACTAGACCACGAAGAATTTAGATGAGACAAATGGATATCAATTGTGATGAGTTTCATTAGCGACAACAATGGTTTTCCTGATATGTACAACTTGAAGAAAACTAGATACCAGCTTACTTTCGTGATATGCCATTGTCTCGGCTTATGAGGACAACATCTTGTTTTGAAAGTGAAAATCATATGTTTAGGAGGCTGCTGAATTCTGATTTAAGTTTTGTTGAGTTTTTTAGTCACTTTGAGACTGCTGTTCAAACACAAAGGTTTATATAAGGTAAAAATGATCATGACACGAGGTACACTACTCCCAAAATTGAGACCACGTTACCTTTTGAGAAAGAGGCTATTTATATTTACACCAGAAAAGTATTCGTGGACGTTGTTCAGAAGGAGATGATTGCAGCAGTTCATGCGTGTTTTTTTATTGGAGTTGTGCATCTCGATGAGTCAAGAAAGTATACAATCTTGGATACGGATGTCAAAGTAAAAAATTTGATGATAACGGTGATGAGATTATAGGTGGTCAAAATTCAATTGAAGTCGAGTACCAGGTATTTCAATTTCAATAAACACATGCTTTGCCAAAAAAACATAGATGCATACAACTACTGTATAATGACACATTTGCATCTTTTTATTCATTAACGAGATGCATTAACACATGTTACTATTTCAATTTCAGGTTGAATATAAAAAATTAGATGCTACACTACTATGTACTTGTCGATATTTTGAAAGATGCGGGCTATTATGTCGCCATATATTTTATGTATTAAGGATTTTAAAGGTAAATTGTTTTCTAAAACAATACATTCAGAGGCGTTGGACAAGAGATTGTGTCCTCGTGAAGTCATTTGATGCCAACACAATCCGACATGAGTTAGGTGAAGTTCAAGAGCAGTCAGGTGCACTTATCTGAGACATTTACTACACAGTTGATGCAATAATTAATCGACTGTTGCGTGACAACACGAAACTAGCTGCGTACAGGATGGTGCAAAAAGAACTATTAGAAAAAGCAGATGTGGAAATGGAAAATCAACCTATTATGGGAAATAAAGAATCCATCCATGTATTGCTTGATTTGCCAGAAATAGACGAAGGCGATGATTCAATATTGCCTTGTGAACCTACAAATACTAAGGACAAGTCGTTCACAAAAGATAATAGAATTCCTATGAGTACGTTCCACCAAAAAACAAAAGCAAACGAGATATTGCACAAAGTGTGGAAAGACCGGCCACAACAGTTATACTTGTGAGAAAAATAAGACATCTAAAGAAAAAGCTCCGAGTCGAAAGAATAGGATTTATCATTTTTTTAAGGATTTGTTATTTGGATTTTTTTTCTTTTAGCCGGGCTTTTATTTGTTTGGATTATCGCGCTTGAATTAGCTTGCATTATGAATTATGTTTTATGTTATTTGGATATTCGTATACGAAGTACCAAATGCATTTTTCCTTTACTAAGCATCTATGCATAAATTAGAGTATGCGATATCCCAACCAGGTGCGAGCCCAAGTTTTTTTGATATAGTATATCCAACAGAAATAGTAATCATGTCGAGATTCTAGCACTATTGGTTCTGATCAGCAAACACCAGTTCTTTTCCGCCGAGACAATTATTCTCAATGTAAAGATCATTTTCTTGACTTTGATAAAACACAATAAGATAGTAGCCCAAACACCCTGATATGATTGAAACCAATAGAGAGAATAAGCTAATAATATTCTTTATTGCCTAGTCTTGCCCAATTATCCCCTTTTTTTACTCGGCTGCAAACATTTTATTTTGAACAACATTACTGGTGCATGTACTTTTTTCATGTATCCGGATGTAAGCTAATTAAAATGCGATAACCCTTTCATTTTTCTTACCTGGTCTAGACCCATGGCCCTCTTACATTTAGTTAACCCAAGATCCCCCTTTTTTGACCCGTTTACTAACATTTTTCTAGTACACCATCAGAGGTGCATCTATTCTTTTCATGCACCCGTATGTAAGCTAATTGAAATGCGACAACCGATACATTTTTCTTACCTGGGCTTTGACCCATGACCTCCTTTAAGACTCGTTTACAAACATTTTTTTAGTACAACATCAAGATAGTTTTCTTGACTTTGATAAAACACAATTACATAGCATCCCAAACACCCTAATATGACTGAAACCAATAGATGGAATATGCCAATAATAATCTTTCTTACCTGTCTTGACCCATGACCCTCTTTTTTCCCCGTTTATGAACATTTTTTTTGTATAACATCATAGGTGCATGTACCTTTTTCATGCATACGGATGTATGCTAATTGAATGCGACAACCCACACATTTTTTCTTACCTGGTCTAGACCTATGACCCCTTTATTTTACCTGTTTACAAACATTTTTCTAGTACAACATCAAGATCGTTTTCTTGACTTTGCTAATACACAATTAGATAGCATCCCAAACACCCTGATATGACTGAAACCAATTGAGGGAATAAGCCAATAATAATAATCTTTCTTGCCTGATCTTGACCAATTATCCCCTTTTTTGACCCGGTTGCAAACATTTTATTTTGTACAACATCACTTTGTACAGTACTTTTTAATAGCACCCGATGTAAAGCTAAGTGAAAATGCGATAACCCATACATTTTTCTTACCTGGTCTAGACCCATGGCCCTCTTTTTTGACCCGTTTACAAACATTTTTCAGTATAGACATCACAGGTGCATGTACTATTTCATGCAACCGATGTAAGCTAGTGGCAGTGACGACAACCCATAAAAACTTTTTTCTATATATATAACATGCCTTGCACCCAAAGGGATTCCGGGTATATCTCTAAATATATGCATAATGCCTATTAAAGAAAAAATGATCTGATACTTCATATATTGAATATCCAATCACATGAAACCCAATTCACATGCAAGCTACTTGAACGCGAAAATCCAAATAAATAAAAAATAATAAACAGTACTTGTTACATAAAATAATAGTATATACCTCATTAAAAACACAAATTCATCTAACAAAACTTTATTTTTTCCACATCGGTGTACTGCTAACCCCCATAAAGCCAAACCGTTCTTCATCCTCTCTAATGCATAAGCCCATTCAGGTCTGTCTTAATCTCAGGTAGTTAGCCGTATCAGAAATATAAATCCTCTACCAATTACCTTCTCTTTCAAAATGTTGTTTTTCCAAACAAGTAATCGTGTGACATACTTTTTCCAAAGATCATCTAGTTGTGCATCTTGTCCAGCACCCTCGGTCTTTAATCATGGGTTCCATGAAGCAAGTAAGGTTCCATCGTATGTTTCCATATGTCTCATTACAAATACACCACAATCTTTATTATTTTTAATAGTCCTCCAAGCCATTTCTAGTTTGTGGGGCCATACATGCGTCATTGTTGATGCTTTTAGGTGCTTCATGCCCGACAAATATTCTATAAACATTTCTTTCTGCATAATAATTAGGATTACTTTTCACCTGCATGCTCATATTTAATATATATGTGATATTCATATATTACGATCAGCATACTTACCAGCTTTATTGGCACATTTTCATATTTAAATAGATCCCCGGTTGCCATGTTGTCTATAATATCATAGCAATCGTGCTTGAGATCGAAGCATAAAGATAAAAAAATTGCTTGTTAGTACATAGGAAAAAACTCTTATAATTGACATTAATTACAAAGTTATTATCAAGTCAAAAGTCACATTAGTATAGAACATTTTAATTAATTGACCATATACAACAAGTACATATAGTTTGACATATCAAAATTCATTGATTTGTCATTTATGTCTTTAGAATTTCTAATCAATTTCTTGTTGGAAAACATGAAACAAAGAAAAATGACACCAAAGGTGCTTAACCATCTCTGCAGGTCGAATTTAATGTAAATAATGAATAATAATTACAGTACGACTATGTATTTCCTTATATCATGCATCTGTAAATAGTGTAATGGGAGTATCGGTTAAACATTTTACCAGAACTCCCGTGTTACAGAAAAGGTGAGATATTAAGTTAGGATTCATGTGACGCTCCTCTTCATTTAGCTTGCGAGACCAAAGATCAATTATTCCAGCATGAATTTCACACTTTGGTTTCAAGCTTTCAAATATCGCTCTATATACTTCCAATCATTCATTTGTTTCAAATATAAATTCGCTAACAAAAGACAACAAAACATATTATGAGGAAACGGGTATGCGCAGTATGTTTATATAGAAAAAAGTATGCAAGGATATTTTACATACTTTGTTTCCCTTGCACCATAAAGATGCAACTATGAAACCTAGATTTCAATCTTATATAACCTTGTACCTCGATACTTTACCAACCTCATAAAGTAAAGTGATTTATGTACGTGAGACAGCTTGGTATTCGAGTAATCTTTCCTTGTTCCACAACTTCTGGTTTTGGTACTTCAGTGGCTATTGTTACAGGTGCATTTACAATCATTTTTGCATCTAACTGATCATTTTTTTTCATTCCTTGTTTTTGAGATTTAAGCGGGGAAAACCCAAGATCAAAAGATGGAGCTTTCAAAATTCACCCCATCCTATCTTGTTTCCAACAACATGTATACGTTACTCTTCATTGTTTACACTAACTTCTTTTCTGGTTTGGTACTCTACAATGGCTATTTGGTACAGTTGCATTTACAATCATTTGCATTAACTTGATCAATGTTTTTTCATTTCTTGGTTTTGGAGATTGAGCGGGGAAAACCCAAGATCAAAAGATGGAGCTTCAAAATCACACATCCTTCTTTTTCTAGACTCATTTCTTGCATTTAATGTTTCAACAGCATCTCTTTCCAATTGAGACAACAAATTCAGATCTTCTAGCGTTTGTATCGGTGTCAATACCCGTTTCTCTTGAGATGCTTCGTTGAATGTCTCATTTGCATTCATGTTGTTTGTTCGTTGGTTTTTTTTAGTTTCTCTCTTCCCAACTGGATTATCAGGTCATCTTCCTCCTCCAACCTATTCAGGTTTTGTATCTCTTCATTGTCCGGGTAATCACGTAAACTTTGAGCCAATAGACTTTGAAGATACACCTTTGCAGCCTTTTGAATAGATTTTTGTGTTTTTATTTCATAAATATATTCCTAAAAAACCATGTATCAGGTGCATCTATCTCACCCAAAAACTATCAAATTGGAATTCTATACAACTATTCAAAGGCATATGCAAAAAAAATTTAAAGTATACGTGGCATTAAAAGGATAATTCATTTAATTCTTGTCGATGTAGACAGGATCGCTCCATATAGTATCAAACAAATAATTGTGTACCATAGGGGTTAAACTATCTTCAATTATCAGTTCAGCTCCACAGTCGCAATCATAATTCCAATTTCCTCTTCATTATCATTTGAGATGCATATCCTTCATCACTAACAAATACTTTTCACTTTGGTTTCTCCCACAAATATTTATTTCCGATTTTTATATGCATCTAAATATTCAAAATTATTAAAAGCTAATACCTGGTTTTTGAATTTCCTCCACTGGCCTTGAAAAACATTTTGTTCCAAAGCCTCCTGCATCTAACTCTTCTTTTTCAACTTTCTTTAACATTTCATTATTCTAAAATTTAATTGCAGGCTTCAACTTTTCAATATTAGGTGCAAGGGACCTTGTCGTATCCAAGTAGAACAACTACATACAATATTCGATATTGTTACTATATGGAGATATATAACCTCTTGAACATCCAACCTGCTTTTACCAAAAGATAACATTTAACTAATTTTACGATGCACAAATACATACATCATTTACTTATTAATAAAGCACTATTAAAAATAGGAGTGGCCCAGTGTACCATGATCTCTCATTTTCTTGTTTCCAATTTAGCTTGCTCTTTCTCAAACACTTTAACAAGTAACCACAAAAATACCATCCATATTCAAACATCGTTAATATATTGAGACGATGGCAAAAATATTCTGATTTGTTGTAGCATTAGTTAATCCCTTCTGATAGTAAAAAGTCCATCATTAAAACCAACAAGTGTCATCTGAACCATCCTAGCCTCCTACTTTGTTCCTTATGTTATCTGTTCACATGAGCCCCTAAGTAGAACTCATTAGATCTCGCCTATTTGTGCTGAGGTGATATGTCCCCCACACTCCCTTGTGATGTTGTTAGCGTATATCATAGCCTTGTAATATTCTTTCAACCTTAATATTCCCTCCAATAGGAAGCCAAAAATAATCATGCACCGACGTTGAGTAATTTTGTAAGGAATGTTTTCGTTAGTCTATTACTAGACATAACTAGTCGTTTTCAGCCTAGTCAACAACCCAATAACCCAAATTTTAATGGTTAACATGACGATAACTAGCTTCAGAATTGATGCAAATCCCATCTCCCCAACATCCTTCTTTTGAGCAACCGATAAGTGTTTTGACAACGTAGAAAACCTTAGCTGGCATTGCTTGACGTGATTGACAAAAATCCATTGATTGTAATTTTGGTTCTTAACAAATGCCATCTTCCTTCCTGTATGAATGACCTGTTATCGTGTCATAGGTTTGATGAGTTTTGGTGTGCGGCTTGTTGTTTGCGTGAGGCATCCGAACAAAGTCATCATATACGTCTTTCTAGTTTGTTCACGAAATCTATAATAACAGATATTAAACATAAACTGGTTAATGGGTGCATACTTAATTAGTTTTCTTGCTGCTTAAGAGTTTATTTACGTACTCTTGTTTAGTTGCGTGTTGTTGTTAAATACTGAAGTTTTTTCTTCGCCATTCATTTCATAAGCATTTGGCTACTTAACCTTGTACCTATATCACAAAATTGTAATTTACAAACATCCTACATATGCATTTTATACCAACATACATAGCATCTCAGACACACATATACATAATTTATTTCATCCAGCTTATCAAAGAGATTAAAACATATTAGTTACATGGTGATGCATCTCAAACAAACATATCCATACCACATATATGCATCTTCAACCACAAATAACATATTCAAACAAACTACAACATATATTCGCGTACCTTTCAATGTGCCCTTCTGCACTTACTTGATTGAAAGTATTTCGTGCCTCAGTAAGAACAACAGAAGATGCATGGTCATTTGTTTTTGTCTTCTTTAGGGTTTAAAGACAAGTTAAAGAGAGGTTATAGTGATCATTGAATTAGTTCCCTCGTAATGACTGGTTTTGCAGAGAGGTTATTGAAATAAGTCAATGAATTAAATTATTTTCCCTGTATTTGTAGTTCATGATCAAGACCTTAATATTTATATTTACCATTTTACCCTGGCTTCCTCATAAAAAACTGCTTTTAATTGGATGTTTATTACCATTTTGCCACTATTAGATCTTGACCCTTGATGCATCATCCAATGGTTTAAATTTCTTCTTATTCTTCTTATTTTAAATAATATTCTCACCGATCCCTACTTAAATTTTATATATAAATATATCTTATATATCATATATAAAAATATATATATATAGTATAGTATATGTATACATATATACATACATATATATAGTATACATGTGTATGTATAAATATACATAAATACATAATATATAAAAATATATATACCATATGTTACGTTATATACATATATGACATATATAAAAACAAACATAAATAACATATATAAATACATACATATAATACATACTAAATATACCAATATAGTATATAAAATACTATATCATATATACATATAATAGTATACATACAAAATACATAATATATATACATACTATATACATTATATAAAGACATACAAATAAATAGTATATACATACATATAATATATAAATACAATACATAGATTATAAATATACATACATATAAATATATATATATAATATATATACATATATAGTAGCATATATAAACATATATATATATATGAAATATATAGATATATAAATATATACGTAATCTCTCTCTATCTCTCACTCTCTCTCTATAAAAATATACATAGGTATGATATGTAATATACATAAGTATAAAATGTTATATACATATGTAAAAATTATGTATATAAAATATATATATATATATATATATATATACATATATATAATACGTATATATATACATACGTATACATATACAACGGTAAACATACGCGCATACGTATACATTACGCGCATAACGTAATACATACGTATACGTATACATACGTATACATATACAACGAATTTAAAAAATATCATACTAATACGAATATATATATATGTATATATAAAATTTATACGTATATAATATAGTAATATATAGGACCGTTCTTTGCAAAACCATTTTTTTGTACAGAACATACATAATCACTTTAAACCAATTAGAATTTAGTATCATTACTTTTTTTTTATTTAATTCAGAAGGTAATAATAGTCAAAACACATTTTGAGTTTTTTTGAATTTTTTAATTATAAAAACGTTTTTTTTAAACCTTTTAATTTTTGGAATTTTTGGAATTTTATTTTATATATTTCTTTAGTATATACTGTTTTCAAAAGAGAAAAAAAATGAGTGCATATATGTTTTTTTTAATATTGTAAATTTCATGTTTCTAGTGTACATTTTTACTTAATATGGTAATTACACATATGTTTTTTGTGCACATTCTTTAATCTTCAAAATTTATATCACAAAATATAGACAAAAATTGATATCAAATAAAATACATTTCAAATACAAATAACAAACCAAAAACATAAATACATAAAGAAAATTTGATATCAAACGAAATACATTACAAATATAAATCCAACTATATCCATGTTGTTCAAAAACATGTGTGCACTCTTCGAAAAACATATGTGCACGTTTCACTTTCCCTCTCAAATTCATTAGAACATATGAGTGCCCTTGCAAGAACATATATGCACGCCTTTTGATAACATATATGCACAACTTCTAATGAATTTAAGTACCCTTTCAAGAACATATGTGCACGCTGCTCTTTCTCGTCAAATTCATTAGAACCTATGTGCTTGTTTTCCAAAACATATGTGCACTCTACACATTAATGTAGGAACTTGGCTTTCTTTAACTGCATATTCAAAGAAACATACATGATTATTGTTATTACAAAATTACATGTACTATTGCCTAAGTATTAGTTGCAATATAACATTTATTATTGCCTAAGTGTAACTATGAGACTAAACAAACCATGGAAGTAAAAAATAAATACACAAATTTAGCTATTAGATGTACGGCATCATCACTGCACATCTATCAATTTACTAGAATGGTTTATTAAAAAAACAATAGAATTAAAGTATTTCTGAATCATGATTTTTATGACAAAAGCCTTAGTAGTGAAAAAATTACTAATTGTATCATGACTCGCTTTCCCGTTTTCATCCACATAGGTATCAACAAAAATATCCACCAAAAATTACTTGACACCTATTTTATCAACATTGTTGCCCTTATCTAATTGCGAATTGTTGGCAGAAGGAATTTCATAAGAAAATAAATCTTCAGCAATATTCAAAATGTTGAATGTTTGTGTTTTAGAAAATCATTTCTCTAAAGCTTTTCTTTCTGCCTTAAAATTTTATACTTCATGACTATATTCGGGCAAAGATGTATCATTTCCAGGTTAATATCTGAATTTAATGCTAGTTCAGAAGAATAATCAGACTCTAATATTAAAGCGTCATCATAAACTATAGCTGGGAATTTCGTTTCAAAGAATATGAGGACATTGACGTCTACATCATCAAGACACCAATTGACCTTACCATACTGAGCAGTTTCCCAATTATAAACTTCACCATTTCTAAGAGCCCTTTCATTTTCAAACTGAACATATTCTTCCATAGTAGTACATGGATTACTTATTTCCTGTAACAACATGACTAAACAAACACAAAGTAATAAACTTGATAAAAACTAAACTAAATGAAGAAAAACAAACAAACACAAACAAATGAAAACTAATCTAAACTACACAAAATCTAAACTAAAAATTCTAATAAACAAGAATTAAAAAAATTCACTCCCCGGTAGTGGCGCTAAAAACTTGATGCATGTCGTTAGGTATAGGTAATTTTGTTATCAAGTTTTATTATTTATATTTTGCCGACTTTACCTATTAACAAACACTAACGGGCAGTATACCTGATCAATTGTAGGTTTTTTGGTAAGTAAGGTATCGATCACTAAGAGCGAGCGTTAATACTTAAATCTATCAGTATTATAGTTATCTAAGTTAGTCATAATTAGGGATGAGCATGATACCATTTTGGTACCGTACTGGCACTGTTTTCAAGGTATCGTATTTCTTCCCGACCAAAATACATAGTCCTGATCTCGGAACCGAGGGGTATACCGGTACCGGTACCGGTTCCGATACCGAGTTTGGGAAATCGGTACTATATCGAAACGAGTACCATTTAAGATAAAAGATAATAACAAATTTGACCATTTTTGTTATTTGAAGTCACTTTAAAGTTCTTTCTTTGATGTACTAATAACCCTCTATTTTTAATTTGTAAAATGAATCCTTCATGAATAACGAAACTAAAAACACGTGGAATTTTTACCCATAATAGTATTTGATACTAAAATTCATCCATACAAAATATGACTATGTTGAATCAGTAGCCTTGTAGGTAATTAGATTACTGTGAATTTGTGTGTCATCTAAATGTTTTTTTGTTATTATAGGAAAGAATGATTGAAAACATGACCTATTTGATTTTCTTATCCAGAATGAGCTCCACATGATGTCACTTGAAGATTTTTCTTGCTAAGGGCATTACAGTGCTATATTTTTTCAGCATGCTTATATAGTTTACTTTAACAGTTTATATGATTTCTAGCATGTATTTGGTTCCTTTTATATTTGTGTTATCAATATCAATAGCAATTAGTATATATGATTACACATCACTCTTTTCATACCGGTACCAAAGTTGGGATTTCCCGTTGTGGTACCGTACCGATTTTTTGTGGTACCAGATTTTTTTGAGCAAATTTTCTATGGTGATACTCAAGTACAAATACCATGGTAGTGAGAACTCTGGGTACCACGTTGTGATGTCGATAACCTCGGTAGGTTCTGGTATCGTACCGTTTTTCCGATACCCATGCTCTTCCCTAGTCATAATTTATTCTAATTAAATCTATTTAAAACTAAACTAACGCAAAGGAGGTTTTCAGCCTGAGAGACTGGCACGAGTTTGGGTTTACCTAATCTAAATGATGATAATTAACACACACAAGTTGATCAACAAAAGATAAAGAAGCGGTCGAGCCTATTGTAAGGAAAACGTATTAGCTAGTTTAATCTAATAAAACTCAGGTATTGTTTATGAGTGCAATGATTTTTTTACTTCGTTGGTGATATATCATTCCTAAGTTTAGGCGGATCTTCTTCCTAAACTTTAGATGTGTTTATCAGTTAATCCTGTCACAATTAACCATATCCGCATAAAGCATTCACAATTGATTATAATCTATCTAGGAGACAATATAAGGTGACATATCGAAACCTAGCTCATCGAGGCTTTATCCACTGATGTTCAATCATTATATATATGCTGGTAGTCCGCGGTCCGAGTATTTATCCAAGGAAACAGAACTGTTAGATATTAGAAAAAGACTCGGTTACCCCGTGTAATGTATCATTTATCGTAGCTTGTAGTTTAACGTTTAATGTGTAATGTTCGGTAATGGACTGGGCTATAAAGCCCAACTTGTAAGCCCATACCATAGCCTAAGGGCTGATCTTGTAAGCTATTGTATAAGCCTCTTCCATGCCTTGGAAGAGCTGGTTAGTCATCTCATTTACATGTTACACTTTCTCTCTAGAAAGCTTTTCTTACACTTTCTCTCTCTAGATTTGGCTAATCCATCTATATTCCATTGTGTTATGATTTCTAATATCCTACAATTGGTATCAGAGCTCATGGAATGATTAGATCGTTTATGTGTGCGTTTTTGTGCTTGATTTAGATCAAAAGTTTAGTTTTAGGAGGTCTTAGCTCTTGTTCTTGAGTTTCATTGATTTTCACGTTTATGGTGTTAAAATTCATGTTTTTGTAGTTTCTATAGCCTTCTAGTACTCATTTGTGCAAAAGAATCCAAGTCAAAACGTTCAAAAGGGTGTTTTTTAGATGTTTTAAGGTGTAAAAGTTCGTATTTCAACGTAGTGGTTTGGTAATCTGCTTGAAGATTATCGTAGCGGTTTGATCTACTATTTTGGCTGTTTGTCAAGAAAGTACATTGTTCTAGCGGGTTGTTAGATCGTACACTGTTCTAGCGGTTTGTCGTTTCTGACAGCGGTTTGTCTTATTAGGCAGAGGTTTGTCAATAGCTGTTTGTCCTCTAGTGTAGCGGTTTACTAGTAGCGATTTGGTAATTATAGCGGTTTGATCCGTAGCGGTTTATAGGTTTTTGAAGACTTTTTCTCATAGCGATTTGGGAAACAAACCTCTGCCAATTTCATTTTTTGGTAGCGGTTTGGTGTTTCTTCTTCATAGCGGTTTACCATTTCTTTCTAGTAGCGGTTTGGCAGCTTAACTTAGTAGCAGTTTACCACTAGTAGCGGTTTATAGATAGCGGTTTGTTACAGGTTTTTGAAGATTTTTCTCAAGGTCTTTTGGGAAACAAACCTCTGGCCATTTTCTTCGTGGTAGCGGTTTGGTATAATTTCTTCATAGCGGTTTGACAGTAGCGGTTTGAGGACTAATCCAGCGGTTTGGTACACTGTCTAGAATTTGGACTATTTTTCAAACTTGACAAACATAACAAACTCAAACAACAAAATACTTAAACAAACATCACCACTTTTAACATACAATCTCTAATCATTGTTCGATCAACTTATATCATTTAACAATTAATTAAGATGGATAATCTTTCAGAAGATATCTAATGTGCCGGTTTTGATACCCAACCACCTATGCTTGATAGGACTGACTTTGCATCATGGCAACAACGTATTCGATTGTATTGTTGGGGTAAAGAGAATGGGGTGAACATCTTGAAGTCTATTGATGAAGGACCTTTTCAGATGGGAACATTTTAGGAAACACTTGCTGAAGGGAATGAAGGTGCCTTACATCTAGGTTTAGAACGACCTCGAGTCTAATCTGATCTTTCACCTGAAGATAAGGAGAGGTATAACGCTGACATTCGGGCAATAAACATTCTACTTCAAGGGTTACCAAAAGACATCTACACCCTTATCAATCATTACATTGATGCAAAAGACATTTGGGATAATGTGAAGATGCTTCTAGAAGGTTCTGAATTAACAAAAGAAGATAGAGAATCACAACTGTATGATGACTTTGAACACTTCTGTCAAAACAAAGGAGAAACTATTCACGACTACTATGTCTTGTTTGCCAAAGTCATCAACGATATGCGGAACATCAAGATGACCATGTCTAAAATGCAGTTGAATTCAAAGTTTGTTAATAACATGTTGCCTGAATGGGGTAGATTTGTAACAGCCGTGAAACTGAATAGAGGATTGAGGGACTCCAACTATGATCAGCTGTATGCTTATCTGAAGCAACACGAAGCACATGCCAATGAGAACAAAATGATGTTGGATCGATTCACTCAACACACTGTTGATCCTCTTGCCTTAATGTCAAATGTTTCACATCAGCAGTACTACTCATAATCATCTATAACTTCACCATCCACATATGTTCCACCATACTTTGCTGACAACACTTAACTTGATTCGGGA
>BQNB010047988.1:2836-15594 GCA_026074375.1 Tanacetum coccineum
TTGACCGATGATTCTGATGATGCATCAAAGCAAGACATATAGAACTTTATATTTTTATATATGTAAATGGAATTATATTTGTGTTTAAAGGCCACAAGTTATACCTATTTATGAATTTGTGGATTCAGATTACGTTTTATCTCTAACGGGTTAAAAAAATTATCACCAAAAAAGGAAAAGGGTGAAGTCACCTAGAGTGTACCTTTAATGTATTAACTCGTATAAAAAATGATTATAGGCCTAATGGAAAATTTCGATATGAATCTTGAATCACATTTTAGTGTTCTATTACTGCAAAAGTACTATCTTCATGATGTGGGCCTGTTTATGAATAAGGATACAGCGAGTAGAATCAGCAAATAATTCAAGTGAATTATATTATCATTTCTTTTCTTATGTCAGCTTATGCTTTATGTCTAATGTTTTGTCATCTCCAGTCACTCATAATAGTTCAAAATATCCCCCAGGTTTAGTGAGAGGACTGGGCTGTTGCAACTAAGCATAACCCTGAAGTTATTGCAAGGGTGGTAAGTATTCTTCACTATCGGTTTTAAACAATGAGGTTTTTCGTTATGCTCTGTGTAATAATTAGACATCTTTTGATCAAATTGTCAGGTCATGGTTTATGTTGATATGGAAGTGAATCCATAAAGGTACTGATGAAATATATTAGAGACATGTATGCTTGATTCGTGATACGGTGATGAACGGCGGGGTGCATTGCCACTTAGCTTATGCTTAGCTACGCTCAGGAGAGACGATCAAGCTAACAAGAAATGTTAAGTGTTGGACATACTTATGACTCTTTTGTTTAATAGGCAGGTAAGAATATGCATAAGCATGTAAACAAAGTTACCTGCATTGGATGGGCTCTCGAGGTTAGTAACATATCTTAATGCTCCATTGAACTACCACACACACTTAACATTGTACTCGATGAACATTCGTTTGAATGCAACTAATGACATGGTTTAGTGCTTCTTTTTTCAATTGCCACAATTAGAATGGTAGTTTGGCTACGAAGTGACTCCCTTACAGCTTTGCAATAGCTCTTATGTTCAACACTAGCACATTGAAAGCCTTTTTTCTCATAAGCTATATAATCATATCTATGCTTGCATATGGGCGTCGTACCCCTTGATTTTACGTGTAGTCATTATAGCTTCTGATATGTGGCACCACAAAATTTATGATGGAAGGGATTATCACAATGTGAACCAAATTTTATGTGAAATTAACGAGCAGTTGGTGGTATATGTAGTGGTGCCAAAATAGTCAGCTCCGGGTTATGCTGGTGCAAAAACTGTCGTATTCATGACACATTTCCATTTTAGTTTAATCTTCTAACTTAACCCGAACGATTCACTAATGATAAAACATAATTCCACTTAATACATTTGTATGTCAATTGGTCGGATTAAGTGGCTTTTGCCAGATTTGCTAAGGAAATATAAAGAAACAATGAAGCGGGATTTCAAAAGCAATTGAATGCACCTCCTTTATCATGTGCAAACCTCTCCCAGGACCATTTACCATGGGTCACATACGCGCTAACTTTTGTCACTCCGTGATCTGCCAACACTTTCTGCAAGAAAATGAGGGGCAAATGGTTATCATTAGTACAACAATATTGTTACAGATTACAAGCAGCCAATGTAAATCAAGTACGATATGGAAATGCAGATGTTGACGAATACTGGTAGTAGTATTCATTTTTCCTAACACTGGGTTGATTTCATTAATATTCTAAATTTTGTTAATATTGAAATGTTGTTGTGGTTTCATTATATAGTAGAACCTTGCAACTTACCAACAGACATTCAGAACCTTAGTTTCCAGTGTTAAAAAGTGAAGTGTCAGCAACAAACTAGCCCCGCCGCAACGTGCGGGTACATTCTCACTCGTTTTAAAACAATCATTCTTTTAGTAGGGTTTAGTTCTTGTAAAAACACTTGCTTAAACTACAAAGGTAAAACAAAACAAAATTTTGCCACGTGTCCATGCCGTCTCTAAATTTTTGACGGCCCTGTGCGAAATTACACAATGAGGCATTTCGAAAAGAAATGTTATATATAAAGTGTCACAATTTATAAGATATAATGCAAATTAGTTATATGAACGTTTAACCTATTACTCAACAAAGATATTTTGTCATCTAAACATTGTTTTCTTCGAAAAAAATACGTGTACACATGCATATAATTGTTAACGAGACAAATTTTGGGGCCCCTAAAATTTTTGAGGCTCTGTGCGCTCGCCCATCCCGCACACCCTCAAAAACGGCCCTACATACAAAGTAAGGGGCCATTATGCATATGCACTCATCATGATTCAAGATCTTCGTCGTCTTAAACATCAGCATAATCAATGCATCCATGATAGATCTATCACCAACATCATAAGCATCGTAATCGTCTCACGATCCCCATCTACGTCGTCATCATCATGGTTTTGCATCTTCAACTATGCATCATAATTAGCATCATCAAGTATGCATCATAATCTATCATCGGCTCATCGCCATCATGTTAATAGATTAACAACATTATCTTAATCGAGAAACATTGCATCATCGTCATCCTACGTTTCCCATCATCATGAGTTGATTCGCATTGTTTAACATCTTAATCGTAATCATCATCGAAAAACATCATGAAACATCTTTGTTATCAATAATTATTAGCATACTTGATATTAAAACGACTAAATACGAAAATCAATCACAAATATTAAATTGGTAAGAATCCGAATTGGATATTAATCAAAGAACGAGGAGCTAAAGTTATCACAAAAATATTCGATTTATAAAATCTCATCGCGTTGAATGCATATTTGTTAAATCGATGATAATTTTGCCGTCGTTCTTGAATCTCGGAATGATATTGTTAGATTGAAAGAAGTTAAAGGCTGGAATATCATTCTTTATTCATCATCTATAGACGTGAAGATTTGTGAGAAAGATTAGTAGTAGAAGTGCTGATATACACTGAATTTGCAAAGAACAAAAGAATGTTCATTTGAGAGCAGTTTGGTATATTAATGCTGTATAGAAAGATTTTCCCTACTTGCGTTTCGAAACAGCAGGTACCAACTTGCTTTTGGAAAATGACGTTTTGAACCATCAAAAATGCAAATAAGCACTTTTTCATTTTTTTCAATCCAAACACTATTTGTTAGATTATTCGGTTTACAAACGCAATCCTAAACACCGCGCCTAAGGCGCGCCTACTCCCTAAATCCCTCGAGGCTCCAGCCTTTGGGATTTTTTTAGATCAAGGCTCACAACATGCATAAATCACATAAAAATCGCAGCGTCTTGGAATTTTGCGCCTTAAGACTAGTCGCGCCTAGCACATGTAACGGGTTTTGGGCCTTTTTATCTTAATATTGAGACACAAATATACAGAACGCAATGGGACATTTATCTCATAATTACTAAAATTTAATAAACTTTAAATAAAGAAAATTAATTAATACAATATAGTGAAAACAAGCGTCCTCCATTTTCTTATAGTACTCTATTTATTCAACTTATCTTTTTAATTTGACACATATATAATCACTTCACGTCATATGTATATTGTCTACTTTTTGAAGAGGCTTCTTGCAAGTCACAAACCAAAAACTTAGATCCAATGATGCGAGTCAAACTATAATATTATGAGGATATACCAGCAAGGAAGGGTCAAAGCCACGTAGACGAGTCAAACTATAATCTTAGATCCAGTGATGGTTATGCTAGTTCAAGCTCAAGGGGAAGGGAAAGGGGAGAGTCTAGTTCTAGACAAAACCTTTGGATGAAGATGATGACGTTGTGGTTTTAGAGAATAGTGAAACTAAAGAAGAAGATGTCAAGGAGAATGAATCTGATCACAATAAGGAGCGATACACATTTGAAGATGATGATGATGATGAGGAATTTGACGACTTAGATTGAAGTCTCTTAATTTGTTTCATCAAGTAGTTTCTTTATGAAATATTATCATGATAATGTGGCATTATGCTTGAATATTGATACGTTGCTTCACTTGCTTGCTTGATATTTTTGGTTTAAATGTGAGCTTTGTAAGATGTATTAACTATTAAGTATCTCAAATTTTATTTTGTTTTATTCAATCCGCATAAAAGTGTGACATATGTCATAAAAAATTAGTGTATTTAGTGCGACTCATATTTATGAATCCCGCACTTTGGTATGCGCCTCGCCTCAAGGCTTATTGACCCCCTTTGCGCCTTAGTGCGCCTTAAGACTTTCAGAACATTGATATATATATATATATATAATATATATATATATATTATATATATTTATATATATATATAAATATTTATATATATATATTTATATATATATATATTATATATATATATATGTTGCCCAGTTCACCAAATAATACAAGTAAGTGAGACTAGGGATGAGCATGGGTCTGAAACCGGTGGAACTGGAACCGGAACCGATGGAACCGAGAACCGAATTTTGAGAAAAGTAGGAACCGAGAACCGAACCAAATATACTTTTTGGTTCCGGTTCTTTGGGTCTACCCGGATAGGAACCGGTATTCTAAAAAAGAAAAAAAACCTCATGCACTAATGAATTAATCCAATAAAAAGCATTAAAATTGAATCATGATTCTATTTGTTTTAAAACACAACTTACTGATAAAAGTAAAAAAGCCAAACAAATTGAATCATGATCAATATTTATCTACACAAACTCGTGGGTATATAACTATATTTTCATAGTTATACATAAATTAAACTAAAGTAGTAATAGCTTATTACCATCTCGTTAAATTATAAATAAAAATCAAATATAAAACTTACCTCTATTGTTTTGATAGTGATTTTAATGGATTAAAGCTTAGGGTTTAAGGTGCTTGGCTTTATTTTTAAAGTATGCTACTATAGTTTTTATGGTACGTATAATTTATGATTAATTTCATATATCACCCTATTATCATGATTAATTTCATATGTACCCAAAGTGCAAGTATTGAATGCATAATGTACAATGTTTTTAATGCATGTTTGGGTATATATGAAATTTTTAACTAAAAGGATGGGAGATATGAAATTGCCCCTAATTTAAGTAAGGAAAAATTACATAATTTAAGAATAATTGGGTATTCGATTCCAAAACCAAGAACTGGTGAAACCGAACCGACCCAAGAACCGAAAAATCTCAAACTTAATAACCGGAACCGAAACCTACGGTTCTGGTTCTAGTTCGGTTCTTCTTGATTCCGGTCTGGTTCTTGGTTCCGGTCCGATTCTTTTGTTCTTTTGCTCATCCCTAAGCGAGACCAGTTCACCAAATAATAGTCGTTTGACTAGATCTTTTTGGGCCTTTACAACTTAATTACTACTCTTGTTCATATATACGTTAGCCTTGAATAAAAATTTGAGGCCCTCTACAAATTTTAGGCCCTGTGCGGTTGGGCAGCCCGAACAGATTGAAAACCAGCCCTGCTCATGAACATAAAGTGGTAAAGATGATGATATACAAATTTATTCCATACTGAAATAGCTAAAGAAGTATATGTTTTAAGAGTAGTTTGACATTTGATTGCAGTTGACAAAGATTGATTCACTTGTGACACAAGTATTATTTGGTGAACCGGTCTCGCTTACTTCTATTGGTGTCAAACTCTTTATATTTGGTTGTGGTGCTCATTTGAATTATGGTAAAGTTTGTTACAGGAGAATAGTGCACGTTTCTATATATTGCGTTTAAGCTCCTTTGTTGTGCAAAAATCAAAGAACAATGCCTTTTTACAATTACTCATGTAAAAAATAAAATCAAAGCAACTAATGTTGAAGATGATGGCCGGATGGCTCTAGATCATAACTATAACGATCCAATAAAAGACTATGAGTGTTGATGGCCTCTTTCCCCCCCTTCAACATTTGCATACCGAGTAGTCCGCCCAAGGACAAACAAAGGTAACAAACTAACAGATACAAGTTTTGCTAGATATCTAGTTTTACAATAATACAAGCTTGAAGATGAAAACCTGGTTATATAGATCAACAATCAACAAGGAATCGCAACTTCAACCGTACGTATGTATGGGTCAATTTAGGTTATGTTTAATCGCAAACGGGTCAAATAAGTAAAACTAAAAATGTTTAGCTAGAATGGAAAAGCCCATGGGTCAAACTGTCAAAAAGAGCCTAAAGTGTATTTTGATGGATACGACCTCCAAACAAACTCTAAGGGGGTATACAAGTGCTATATTACATACTTTATTGCTATTTACATTTCAAAACAAACTCTAAGGGGCTATTTGTTTAAGCTTATATTTGGGCTTATGAACTTATTTGATTTCAGCTTATATTTCATAAGAGTCAGTTTTTCGGCTTACTTTGAGACTTACGGGCTTATATGAGTTTACCATATCATAATAAGCCCACAAGTCTCAAAATAAGCTGGAAAATTGGGGCTTATAAAATATAAGCCAAAAAATAAATAAGCTCATAAGCCACATTTAAGCTTAAACAAACATGGTATAAAGACTTTACCATAAACAGAGTAGACGAGTCTTACATGAATATATAGCAGCAACATTAAATCACTGCTAGGAAGCAAGTTTCCTGCCATACTTAGGGGGAAAATTATCAAGTTAATAAGTACTAAATTCCATAATGTAAGACAAATACTAGGTTCTCTAGATGCAAGTTCATCCAAAAGAATACACAGGACATCCTCATTCTGATAATTATATTCTCCAAAACTTGAGACACTGTAAATCTACCTCATATAAGATGCACAACAGGAGCTATTCTCAAGCAAAATTTATAAGTTAAAATGACCTGTTTTCGTTACCCCTAATTAGAATTACTTAAACATAAGTACATAACCCAAAGAAAGCATTTAAATTTTTATTAAAGGGTAAAACAGTCATTCGGTTAGATAAAAAAATGTTCACAATTATACTCTTCTTGAACTGCCATTTTTTTTATCTACTATCTAGTATACATTAACATTTGGGATAGAGGGAAAAACACAATTTTGGCCGGTTTTATGAGAACTTGTTACTAACCAAGTGAAAGTGAATTCTTCAGTAAGATAATAGTTTACCAAGGGTTCGGCGTCCTCGAAGATCTTCATCATTAAAAGCATGAACACTTACATACACAACCAATTTGTTTAAGCAAAATAAAAAGTTGTGAAGGCTTGTGCAATAAGCATAGAAATACTCTGGAGAGTGTTGAACTTGTCCATCGTTCAGCCGATGAACTTCCAGACACTCCATCCTATGGGACAAACAAAGGACCATCATAATGTGGAAGATAAACAAGTTGCACATATTAATAATATGACTATTAAAGCATCTCCACAGTACACACCAAATATGTTTCCACTCTAATGCATGCACCAAGTTTTTACACCAATTTTTTTATCAATCTTATTATACTACTATTAGACTTAGTTAAAAAAAGTTGAATAGTTGTGTAGCCTCCTAATACATTATCCATACAAGATATTTAGATGCAAAATCTATTAAAAACTTACAAAAATAAGAAAGGAGGGAAGTGACCCAACAGGTTTTTGATACAGCCATGTTAAGGGTTGTATCGGATAGTAGTACCACTTCAAGCGTGTGCAGGGTCCTTAAGAAGATAGAGATAAGAACTAGAGATATTTTGATCTTTTAATTTGATTGATTATTTGGTATATATACCGAATAAAAGACATGGCTTGTATCACAAGATGGCTACAAGATAAACATTGACTTTTGACACTTTCCTAATATGACTCAAACATTAAAGATAAACATTGACTTTTGACACTTTCCTAATAGGACTCAAAAATTGAAGATAAACATTGACTTTTAAAATAAAGATAATCATATGACATAATCCTTATGCCATACAGGCTTAGATGAGGTTCTCTTGGGTCGCAGTTCTGTAATGGGCTCAAGCCCAAGCGTAACACTCCCCACTCCTTCGTAACCACCTTATCCTCAAGGTGTTGTCTAAAAAATCTTGATTCTGGGATCCCATATGCTTCTTTGAATTTTACCCTCAAGACGATATGGAGAATATGTCGATTGGGAGTCCGACATCCATTCCCACGTGACTTCCTCCGGTGATCCTCCGAACCCCTGGTACGGCCGACCCGTCATTATAGCTTGCAGACACATCCTCTCTCCCGCATTCGGTGGAACAAAATTATGGCTCCCCTTATTATCCATGAGCCCGTGAACATCACGGATACCAATTCTTTCCCATAGTTGGAGAACTCACAGACTTCCGTGTTCAATCGAAGAAGAGAGTGTAGAACTATGCCCGCTATCCACTACTTCTTCTGCTGGTATCACCGGTGTAACACCCCTAAAGACGTGTCGCAGCGGAATGGTGTCCGGGGGCGTTACTTCATAATACACAACCCTAGATATAAGAGAACGACATCTAAATGTGTCGTTTGAAAAGTAATCTCGTTGATTTCCTTGAAATCGATATAATGTTTGTCCCATAATTGCATCACAATGAAAAGCTTGAAATTAACACAACGAGATTTGATCACTTGTATGTATGTAGAAATCCATGAATGAAATATTGTCAGTTTAGACTCCAATGCACATCGAATAGGCCAAGCATCTAATTCACCTAAGAAAAACATGCTTAAAAGTGTCAACATTAAAGTTGGTGAGTTCATAGGTTTTTGTAAATACAAATGTTGAACCAAAGTTCTGTCAAGTGTGTATGACCATTTAAAATCCTTAAATGTCCTTCCAAAATGTATGTATGATTTTTAGAAATCAAATAGTTGTAAATATGCCTGACCATTTCAATCCCCAAATAGTCACAAAAATATACGTATAATCGTTGTATCGCAATTGTTCAAAGCATGTATGATATTTATATATATATAATCACCGAAAATTGTTTTCAAGAGTATTGCCACTTTATTCAAGGCACAGTAAATATCCATGTGAGTATAAAACAATGATTACAATTACTTTAAGTTCATGAAACCGATGTACTAATATAACAGTAAGAGTTCATATGCAAGTATTGTGGGCCCTGTAGGCCCAACAATTCGTAATCCGACATGTTATAACGTTCGTTTGCCCAGTGATAGCTAATCACCCGAACGGGGATTGTCAATCCCGAATAGATCTATTTTATAGCATTCGCGTAGACAACATGCTATAACGTTCGTTTGCCCAGTGATAACTAATCACCCGAACGGGGATCACACCTGAATAGATCTATTTCATAACATTCGCGCTCACCCTCCAAGTGATTTACAGTTCATGAAGTTGTGATGTAGACTTATATAAACCCATCACAGGTGTCCCCTCCAAGAACACCTGGGCAGTGATTTAAAGAATATATATTCCTGTTACCGGTGTCCCCTCCAAGAACACCCGGGCAGTAAAGTAAAAATATGTACTCCCATTACCGGTGTCCCCTCCAAGAACACTCGGGTAGTACCATTTTTGTCATCAGTTCAATCTGCTTAAGCTAATCCGTAATCCTTTTTCAAAAGTAAAATATGCATTCGTGACCAAAAATAAAGTCAAGTAATGTATCCCATAGCGAGCTATGTAAATGAATGTAAACCAATTTGTAATCAACCATGTAAATGCATTTGTAAACAAGCATGTTCTCACCCCAAAAATATATGTAAAACCAGTAAAACATGGGGCTATAAACTCACATCGATGATGAAGAACGGTTGACAGATAGGCATCTAATATGCACAACACAAACGGAGGACGAAGCGGCTCGATCAAGTAGTTGCAGCTTAACTTAACGGCTAAGTCCCACTAGCCTAGGATAATGAATTTGGGTTTCCCGATGAATGGCTATGTCAACGCGACACGTTGATAAAAGATTTAGATTTAAAGTTGTAATAGTTTGGTGGTTGGTTAAATAAATAAATTGAAAAAAATGATGCAACGTATGTAATATATTCTGTATATATTACATATGAAAAATAAACCCTTATATAACTCATACCGTGAATTATATAACAAAGACACACAATCCAAAGATTAATGTGACGTATATAATGCTTTGCAAGTATTATATAATAAGTGTGAGTAAATGATTAAACCAATTAGTTTGACCCGTTTCTGAAATCACCACTTAACTAAATAAAAGTTCTTATGTAAACGTAATCGTACGTTTTAAGACTTCCAATTAAATTAAACGATTTTTGTAAAGCTTTTACAATAATTATTATGTTATCTTCTAGCCGACAATTTTAAAATATAAAATAATATTTTATGAACTTATATTTCGTTTCCTCGACGGATCGTGGCTAAAATAGTTATCTCATTGTAAAAGTATAGTTTTCGTTCGTTTATCCGGTTATTGTATAATACAAATTATTATATCTTTAAAATATAACTTAGTCCCTTTTATCGGTTTCTAAAATAATAGAGGCTTTAGTAAAACATTACTAAATATAAAAAGTTATATAAATTTCGTCATGACCTTCCCGGTTATATAACGTTTCCCCATATTTATAAAACCTAATGTTTTCTTTTCCACTTTTCAACAAACCGCGCGTTGCAAAATATCTACGTGTTTTAAATATATATTTATATATATTTATAACTAAACAAATTAATAAATACCATATTTATTTAACCATTAACCACCATTTTAGTTCCGATTTATAATTTATAAAGTCTCGTGTTATATTTATTAGTCAAGTGTATAAACCAAACGAACCCTTGTTGTTTCGCTAAACCAAACGCATCCTTTGTTGTCTTCTCTAAACCCAAACGCACCCCGTGGTGCTTATTTCAAACCCAAACACACTCCTTGTGTGTTTCTGTTATCCCAAACGCACCCTATACGTCAAACTGTCCAACCAAACGCACCTTTAGTGCTTGGCTGCCAAACCAAACGCACCTTTGGTGCTTGTCTTTAATACCAAACGCACCCTTATTGCATTTACACAGCCAAACGCACCCCGTGGTGTTTTTCTACTAAACCAAACGCACCCTAATTGTTTCTATATCCACCAAACGCACCCTAATCTGTTTTAAACCAAAACCAAACATACCCCTTGTGCAATTCTGCATAACCAAACGCACCCTTTGTGGTTTTTAATAACACCAAACGCACCCGTGTGCGGTAACAGCCAACCAAACGCACCCTTGTGGGTGGGCTGTTAAGCCAAACGCACCCTTGTGGGCTGTTTTAACAGCCAAACGCACCCTATGGGCTGTTTAACAGCCAAACGCACCCTAAACTCGTATAATCATCAAAACCAAACGGACCCTCATTGGTGAATAACTCGCAACAAACACACCCTCGTGGTGTGGGGCTGCCAAACGCACCCATATGGTGGCTGACCCGAACAAACGCACCCTTTGTTGGTGATTTTAACCCAAACCGAACACCCCCCCTTGCGGCTTTCTGTCACCAAACAAACAAACACCCCTCGTGGGGTTTTACAACATCAAACGCACCCTGTTGGTGATATAAACCCAACGCACCCCCTTTGTTGCTGACATACCAACAAACGCACCCTAATCTATGTCGAACCCAAACACACCCTCGTTGGGTGGCTGCTACCCAACCCAACGCGCCCTCTGGTGCTTATTTTACAACCGAACGCACCCTACGTGGGTGACTGACCCGCGAACCACAACAAACAACATACCCTTTTCGGGTTTAACCACAAACGAACGCACCCTTTATGGTTAACCCAAAATCAAACACATGCTATTTGGTGCGAACCACAGCCAAACGCACCCTAAAATAGAGAAAAGCACCAACCACCCGCACCCATCCCTAGGTCTGACTCGCAAAACCAACGCACCCCTTAGCGTGGTTTTTAAAACGAAATGCACCGTAAGGTGGTTCATAGCAGCGGCTGTGCCGTGGTGGCAATGGCAGCGCGTGGCGGCGAGTGGTGTTGGGGATTGGATAGATCGGGCGAAGAGGAGACTTTTTGGTGCTCGCCTGAAAACTCACCGAAAAACTTTTCCGGCGGTGGTTGGTGGTGGCCGGCGGTGGCAGGCGGCGACGCCGGTGGTGGCCGAAATTTATGAGAGAGGGGAGAGAGAGGAGAACACATATATGTGTGTGTGTGTTGTATATATAAGAATGAAAATGAAAGATTTTTTTATAAAAAATTTATTTATATTAAAACTTTAAAAGTAAATGACAAGTCAAAAATAATTGAGGGTTGATTATATAAATAGTATCACAGGGACCAAAAGTGTAATATTGAGAAACTTTTATAAAATATTGGTTCGGGACTCGTTTGAGCGACTTAACGGATGATTCAAATCTCGAAACTTGCGCCATTGTGTTCCAAATAATTTTTCCATGAAAAATGAGTATTCATTTGATAGTATTTCGTAAATATTTTTATAACATTTATAAAGATATTTGTTATTCGTTTGGAAACCCGGTTATGTCTTGTCCGAGAGTAAAACTAGAAATAAATTTTAACCCGTATATTCGCGTTATTAATAAACGTTTTCAAATAAAATGATGACTAATTTATTAAATATTTTTATTTAATAAAAGTGTTAATTAAATATAACATAATTATTTTCTCGTTTCTAAATCTTGCGAGGGCATTTCAGTCACTTTCTGACTGTTTTCGAGTCTCGGTCAAAACTGAAAAGTTGGCACGAATGTCGTTTTACATCAAATTGCTTTAGAGTCCGAATAATAAAAACGTGATTTAATGGTTGGTTTTTGATATGTCAACTATTAATTAATATATATCTTTTTCGTTTTCAAGCCAAATAAGTTAAAAATAACTTCTACTTGGG
>BQNB010047988.1:16379-42808 GCA_026074375.1 Tanacetum coccineum
TTTTATTGCAGGTTCACGTAAAAATAGAGATGGAGATACCTCGTTCCAGTGGAGTCAATTCACAACCTCATGCTCACACTTAATGTTACTAATCAAATACATCATGACAAATGAAAGACCTATAACACAGCTTCCGCAACTTTGATGAGTATTATCATGATCCAGAAAAGTGTGAGCATGAGGGTCTAATGGTCACAACATCACAGGAAGGCAATACTTCACAACAAGGAGGATTAAGATATTTACTGTAGATGATGATCTCAAAGAAAGCTCAAAGATCACACAAGTCTAAGGAACAAAGCTTAAAGATCACTACTTGCAGTACAGAGACTCGAAGAATCAAGAGACTACAAGCCAGAGTCAAAGATCAATTCAAAGATAGCTAGGATTCAATTTGTATTTTCTAGGGTGACCTCCCTTAGGGGGGGATTGTTAGGATTATGAAAATCCATGTAAAAGACTCGGTCACCCCGTGTAATGTCTAGCATAGGTTAGCTCGTAGCCTTAATATTAATCATTTAATTACCGTATGTCTTTACCCACATGTTAGCCCACTCCATAGCCCACTTAGGGGCACAAAACTCATGTATATATACCCATTTCCAGCCATGGGATGGGGTTGGTTGATCATTTCATAATACACACACATAAGGTGTAGTTTCTCTTACTAGAATTCACTTTCTCTCTCTACAAAGTAGGCCAACCCCTAGATCATTGATTGTGTTATGATATCCAATATCCTACAATTGGTATCAGAATCTACAACAAAAGAACCCGACGTATTATGGAAACTATTCACGTGCAATTCGATGAGCTGACTGAGCAAATGGCTCCTGTGCAACTCAGTACAGGACCAGCTCCTACTTTTCTGACGTCTGGACAGATAAGTTCAGGGCTCGTACCAAATCAGGTTTCTGCAGCTCCTTATGTACCCCCCACAAATCAAGATCTGGAGATTTTATTTCAACCGATGTTCGATGAATACCTAGAACCTCCTCGTGTTGAAAGACCGATTTCTCCTGCTCCAGCAGTTCAAGTTCCAGTCAACTCAACCGGTACACATTCATCTACTACCATTGATCAAGATACACCTTCTCCAAGTCATTCACCGTCATCTTCGGCATTACAATCTCCAAGTTTCCATCAAGGCGTTGCAGCTGAATCTCCTTTCATGGAAGACAATCCTTTTGTTCCTATTGACAATGATCACTTCATAAACGTGTTTGCTCCGGATCCTAGGTCTGAAGCATCATCATCCGGGGATCTTAGTTTAACCGAATCTCCTTATGTCTCTCAAACACTTCATCATCTTGGGAAATGGAGCAAAGATCACCCGCTGGATAACATTATTGGCAATCCCTCTCGACTGGTATCCACTAGAAAACAACTAGCAACCGATGCCTTGTGGTGCTTGTATAACTCTGTCTTGTCAAAAGTTGAACCAAAGAACTTCAAATCGGCAATAACTGAAGATTGCTGGTTTCAAGCGCACTTGCAGATGAGATTCACGAATTTGATCACTTAAGTATGGGATTTGTACTCCACCAGACTGTGTCATGTATATTGCTCTCAAGTGGATTTCAAAGTTAAACTTGATGAGTACAGTGATGTTCTGAAAAATAAGACTCGGTTAGTGGCCAAGGGATATCGACAAGAGGAGGGAATTGACTTCGAGGAATCCTTTGCACTGGTTGCACGTATCGAGGCTATTCGAATCTTCATCGCCAATGCCGCCAGTAAAAACATGACCATCTATCAGATGGATGTCAAGACAACATTCCTTAATGGCGAGTTGAAGGAAGAAGTCTATGTTAGTCAACCAAAGGGATTCGTTGATCCAGATCATCCGACACATGTTTATCGTCTGAAGAAGGCTTTGTACGGTTTAAAGCAAGCCCCTCGGGCGTGGTACGATACCTTGTCACGATTTCTTCTGGACAACAAATTTTCTAAGGGTGCAGTTGATCCGACATTATTCACTAGGAAAACAGGCAAACATATTCTTCTTGTTCAAATATATGTAGATGATATCATATTTGCCTTGACCGACCCTAAAGCGTGTGACATATTTTCCAATGAGATGAGTTCCAAATTTCAAATGTCAATGATGGGACAAATGTCGTTTTTCTTAGGATTACAAGTTTCTCAAAATCCCGGAGGCATTTTTATTAATCAATCAAAATTTGCTCTTGAAATATTAAAGAAATTTGGGATGGATTCGTGTGACCCTGTTGATACACCCATGGTGGATCGACTTAAACTGGATGAGGACCCCTTAGGGATTCCAGTTGACCAGACTCGATTTCGTAGTATGGTCGGCTCCCTAATGTATCTCACTGCCAGCAGACCCGACCTTGTATTCGCTGTATGCATGTGTGCTAGGTATCAGGCTTCGCCTACCAAAAAGCACCTTGAAGCACTTAAGCGGGTCTTTCGGTATCTCAGAGGAACCATTAATTAGGGACTTTGGTATCCGAAAGACACTACTATGGCACTAACGGCCTATGCAGATGCGGACCATGCAGGTTGTCAAGACATACGAAGAAGTACATCAGGAAGTGCTCAGTTCCTTGGAGATAAACTAGTCAACTGGTCCTCAAAGAAACAGAAGAGTACTGCGATCTCAACAACAGAGGCTGAATACATTGTCATGTCTAGATGTTGTGCTTAGATACTTTGGATGAGATCACAGCTTACATACTACGGCTTTGTCTTCAATAAGATTCCCTTGTATTGTAACAATCGCAGTGCCATTGCGCTCTGCTGCAATAATGTCCAGCACTCCCAGTCCAAGCACATTGATATTCGACACCATTTTATTTGAGAGCAAGTTGAGAAAGGCGTGGTTGAATTGTACTTTGTGACAACGGATTATCAGCTCGCGGGTATATTCACCAAAGCATTACCAAGAGAGCGGTTTGAATTCCTACTCCCGCGACTTGGTATGAAGTGTATGTCTCCGGAAACTCTTAAACGTCTTCAGGAAGGAGAAGAGGAGTAAAGGATGGTCCTCCTCTTTCCTATGTAAATATGTATATATATCAAATCTTAAAAAGAAAATACAAAAATATAAAACCTACAAAAACCATAAAAAATCAGAAAATAGAAAATACCAAAAATAGTTTTTCAAGACATGTCTTCCGTTTATCGATAACATTTACGGTCCTAGAAATGTCATTCAATAATGACACGGGTCTTTAAATGAAGCTCGAACGGAAGTTCAAACTTTTCAAAACATGTCTTAATGGCTTGCAGTTATTTCAGACTGCAACCCGCTTTTCAAATTGAGGAAAGCATGTCGCCAAAAAGACGGTTGTTCCTAACAACGGGTGATTCAGTTCTCCCGGGCATGGGTTACTTTATATCCATGCAACCTCGATCTAATGTACGCTTCAGTGCATTATTTCCTGATACTGAAGAGAAGTCTTCTATCTATCCACATAATTTTCCGTCTATGATTCTTCAGAAAATTATTTGGATTTCACATGGTGGTATACTGTTGTTGGAAAATCAATCGGACTTATGTTTTCATAAATTTGCTACTCAATCAACGACTACAACTCTTTCAATAGAAAACGGGTCATTGATTGAGGGGGAGAGTATTTTTCAAAATTTATGACAGCTAACGGGCATTTTATACATCGTATAAATAATTGAGAAAGGTTTTGTATCTAACGGGGTTACATTTTGAGGGGGAGTTAAATGTATGTTAACTCAAAAAGCCAAAGTTGTCATTTATGTGCCGTAATAGGGTTTTATGTGCTAATTGCTAGTTGTTTACTAGACTTATAATACATAGAGGACCAATTGTGCTATTTATGCAATTTAATTAATCCCTTAGTAACTATTAAACCTTAAATGAGAAGTATGTAGAAAATGAGGGACCAAATCTGCTATTTTCTGAAAGTTTGACCTAGGTATATAAACCCCTTTGCGACTTGACTCGGTCAAAACCTCAAAAAAATAGTCAAACTCTTCTCTTAATTTTTCTCTCATCTCAAAACTCAACTCTTGCGATTTGCCTGTCTTTTGATCTTTCGTGTGATTTCGTGTTTTGGTAAGGCTTGTTTTGTGTTTTTTATCATCTAAATATGCCGTATCTATAACATCTTGGCTTAAAACTCATTAAATCTCTCGTTGTGTAGATTCTCGTGCTTATTCATCATCCATTTCTTGGTTAGTGTTTCCTTTTGAGTTTTGATTGCTGGGTTAGCCTTAAACATCACACATGATGCCTCTATGATGTCTTAGTTGAATCCCCAATAGCTATTTTAGGGCCCTTATGATTTTCGCATATTATGTGTCTTTTAAGTAAAAAACATGATAATATGATGTTTGTAATGGATGCCTGTTGTTGTTAAAGTAGTCTATGAGTAGCATAGATCGTGTATTATGATCTAATTAAGCCTTGGAGACCTAGAGTAGAAAGTTTAAATCTACGAAGTTGAGTGTTCTTGATTGCATTTTGGTAGTTGTTCTTAGTTGCGTTTTGTGGAAGATTCTTGTTTACGTTTTGCCTAGTTTGTGATGATTACGTTTTGCTACGTATTGCGTTTTGATTATAATATTGTGCAATGCATGACAAAACACAATCAATTGCGTTTTGTTGTTAAAGACCCTCATTAGTATAAATGTAGGACCCACCTTTTTAATTTTTTTCAAAAATGTTGCGTTTTGATTATATTTGAATAAAAGATTCCTGCATTTTGTCTAATTGTGTTTTGCCTGTTGCGTTTTGCCTGTTGAGTTTTGCTTGCTGCGTTTT
Organism: Tanacetum coccineum; assembly: GCA_026074375.1. NCBI lineage: Eukaryota > Viridiplantae > Streptophyta > Magnoliopsida > Asterales > Asteraceae > Tanacetum > Tanacetum coccineum. Next base: position 21,145 of record BQNB010047988.1, read on the forward strand.
ACCTGTTGCGTTTTAGCTAGATTGCGTTTTGATTATTTTGTATAAAATATTCATTGTGTTTTGATTGACTGCATCTTGATTATTTTAAATAGAATATTCATTGCGTTTTTGTTGGTTTGCGTTTTGCTTGTTGCGACTTGTCTTGTAAAAACTGCTTTTTGATTATTTTTAATAAAGTATTCATTGCGTTTTGATGGGATGCGTTTTGCTTGGCTGACCTACTGAGTCCTGTATCTTGCGTTTTGGTGCATGCGTTTTGTCCCATTGCGTTTTACCTAGTGTGATTTAACCCTTACGTCTTGTCTAGTACCACGTGACAATTACGATTTGGTCATTGTGATTTGGTCATTGTGTTTTTGCCTTCTCTTCCATGAGTTAACTTCCGTTCACTCAAGTGTTGACCAAATCTATTAATAACCACTTTAAATATGATCAAAGTGTCCTTTCCTTGGATTTAGTCCATAACTGATTAACTCCTGAGCATCTGCTCACATCTAACATCTCTTTTTTGTATGTACGTCTTCCTATGAATGTGACTGTGCAGATACAATGGCTGATGTTAATGTTAATGCTCCTGCTGAACAAGCACCTGCTATGGCACCACCCACTCGTACTGATGAGGGGATGGGGGGGGGGGGGGGGGGGGGACCCGCTCGTACTGATGATCAAATCCTGCCTCGCATCAGATGGGTGCCTATAGGAAAAAGCAACTGCTATCTGGATGTTGAAAGGTCGCAAAGTAATCCAATCTACAAGATTGTTGTGGACATTCTGAAGCACACCAACTTCTTCAGAGCTTTCACTGCTTCCTCGACAATTCCATCAATCTATATTCAGCAGTTTTGGGACACTGATAATGAAAGTAATTAAAAAAAAATTAAAACCGGGAATTACAGCTGTCAACTAGATGAGCAATGGTTCAATCTCACCAAAGACATACTCAGAGACGCACTTCAAATCACACCAGTCGACACCAACAATTCATTTTCTTCCCCACCAACTCCTGATGCTCTTATCAAGTTTGTCAACAATCTGGGTTACCCGAAAGTTGTCAGACACTTATCTGATGTCGTGACTAATGGCATGTTTCAACCGTGGAGAGCACTCACAACAATCATTAATTTGTGCCTTACGGGAAAGACTTTAGGGTTTGAAAGACCAAGGGCTCCAGTGTTGCAGATTCTTCGGGGCATCATCAATCGAGCCCATATCGATTATGTAGAGAGGATGTGGGAAGAATTCACCCAATCCATCCATACTTTCATTGAAGACAAAAACAATCTAGCACAACATACCCAGGGAAAGAAGAAAGCCACCCTTATTGTGATCCCGAGTGTTAGGTTCACCAAGCTGATCGTCTATTACTTACAAAGCAAGCACAAGTTCTACCCGAGACCAGGTTCTCCACTTTACTTGCCTAATGAAGAACATGTTCTTGGATATCTCAAGTTTAGTGCTAAGGGAACCAAACAGGAAGTCTTTAGGATGCCTATTCTGAATGATCTTATCACTGATGACATTCGAGGTAAACAATACTACAATGCTTATCTGGAGAAAGTAGCTAAGCATCAAAGATATCTTGCTAGTGAAGAAGTTAGTTATCCTGACTCTCCTGCACCTAAACCTACTAAGGCTACCAAACCTAAAGCAGCTAAGAAATCTAAGCCCTTAGCACCTAAAGCAGCACCAGTCATAAAACCTGCAGCCGCCAAGGCCTCCAAGTCTCAATGACCCAAACCTACACATGCCAAGCCTCAGGAAAAGAAACGAAAGCTGGTTACGGAGATATCTAAGGCGCCATCTCTAGCCAAATGATCCAAAGCTGGTAAGGTGGTGAAGAAGCGAACGAAAAAGAGATCTCTTCGGTTGGTAGATGAATTTGTTGACGAAGGTGTTCCAGAGAATGAACCCAGGATTTGTGATGAAGAGGCTGATCTGTAAAAGGCAGTGGCAGAAAGCTTAAAGGAGTTTCACTCGGCTCGTCAGGGTCCACTTCCACTAGTGGTGATCAGGGAACCTGAATCTAGAAAATTTCAACCGCTTCCAGAGGTTCAAGGAAAGGTTAAAGAGAAAGTTAGTGATGAACAAGTTGCCCTTGATCTACTCAACCTTCAGACTCCAAAGAAAAAAATCCTTGCAGATCAGTACATCTTTTAGAGGTGCACTTCTACACAAACTGAACCCACTGGTCATGATGAATCTTCCTCATTGTATGCTGAACTTGGGCTGATGGACAATGAGACGGATTCTAATTAAGAAGTACCGGAGATTGTTGCTGGAGTTCAAGATGAAGGCCAGGCTGGACCAAACCTGGTGAACATTATGAAGGCCAGGCTGGACCAAACCCTAGTGATGCTGAAGCGTCTCAACCTCCATCAAGTCATGTTGTTCATGCTGGACCAAACCTTGAACACTGATAAGTGTAGAATACACATATCCATTTGTACCTAAAAATAACCCAATTAAACCCAAAATAGACCAGAAATGGCAAAAATATGCTTGTATTTGTGTTTTGTGTGTGCAGGTACGGATAAGTCAAAAATCGCAAGAAAACAGTCAAAAACGAGCAAGCACGGACACGAGAATCTGAAGAGTACAAAAAGAAGCCAAAGGATCAAAGCCGAAGCCAGAAAAATTAAATCCAGTCAAAGATGGTCAATAAAAGTCAACAAAGCCCAAAACCCTAGCCCATGTCCTTTTATAACAATCACAAGGGCCAAATTTGCAATTATACCAAAGTCCAACAGTTTTTAACTGTCAAAAAAGGGCGCGAAAGGTGTTACTATTCACCTTTCTTCCCCGTTTCACCATCTAAGGTAAAACAAAGGGCAAATAAGAATTAAAGGGTTTGTTAGTCAATTCATGAGCTCCTAAACACAATGGCAAGGACAAATTAGTCTAATCAAGAGGAAATCATTGGTCACTCAAGCTCTAAGGACACGTCAGAGCAAGAAAAGCACAAAGTTAAGTGGGATTTGCTCTTGGATCACTCACACAACTAACACACTGTCACATCAAGGGAATGACACGCTGGCAATCCTCAGGTGTCCACAATTTGATCAAACGGCCACAATTGATGCTCAAATGATTGAAGAAATGATTGGCCAGGATTAAAAAGGTTGGAGAGCAAGGCAAGAGGCTAGAAGGATCCAAGGCAGCCTATAAATAGGACCTCACCTCTCACACACACGATATCTAGTTTTTAAGTGGTAGTTTTTAATTTAGTGTAGCTTAAATTTTAATTCTTAGCTTAATGATGTTTTAATCTTGTAATTTTCCTTTAAAAGTACTGTAAGCAAGTTTTTATTAATGAAATTCAGTTTTTCTAAATCTCTCCAAGTTTCTTTTTCATAAGCTCTCTTAATAAGCTAAGTCACCTAAATAAGCTAATAAGCTCATTTAAAACTCTTTCAGTCTATAAGCTTAAATAGAGCTATTTGAATTCAGTATTAATCTTACCTAAACCTTAAATCAGTTTAATATATCATGGATCTAATTGGATCATAGCTTTTGGAAGGGGATCTTAACTTGGAAGAGATCCTAAGGACTTTTACCCTAGCTTATTAATAAGCTAGGTAGCTTGTAGCTGCCTTAATTGGTACCTCTTGTTTAGCTAGAGGTGAATTGTAAGTTTTCTTTTAATGTCTTGCTTTAAATATTAGTTTTATAGCTTTCTAAACTTAGATCTGGTTATTTGCTTATTGAATTTGCTTATTAGTGCTTATTTTAGTATAATTTAGCTTAATAATCATAGTTGTTTATCTGTTTTTAGTTCTCTTAGTTTAGATCTTAGTCTTTCATATATTTGTCTTAAAAACCTCTAAAAAACAAAAAATATAGTAATATAGTATAGATCTCAGATTAATGCTTATTTAGTTGTTAAGTTTTGTTAATTAAGTTTGTTTTAAGCTAGTTTTTATCTGGTATTCAGTACTTGTTCATTAGATTTCTCTTAAAACTTTTAATGTGTACTTTTAAGCTAAATCGCGTAGACTAGAAATAATCAATTAATGTAAACGGTCATCAAATAAATTAAGGTTTACATAAACCAAGTAATAAATAGTTATTAAGAAGATAATTATTAACTTTGCGTATTTTATTTTTATTGGTCACGTAAAAGGGTTACGTTTCGCAATAAAATACATTTAGACACACTCTAGAAATACCTAGACTTACCTAGACTAAAACCAATACCCACTTTTTATCCTTAAGCACAAAATTTATTCAAATCTTGTGTTAATAGCTTATGTTAGCCGAATGTAGGCAAGTTAAACCCACATGAAATCGTCCCTAGTGTATTTAGCTAGCATAAAATCCCCTAATGATCTTCCAAAGTACTAGTACATCTCTTGCTAATTAAAACTAGTACTTAGTGTCCCTTAACTAAGTATTACACATTGGTTAATAACCATTGTTCACTTCCTTTACCCTCTAGGCCGCGGCTAACAAGAGAACACCACACAAAATCCTTAAGATTGCAAGTACCTAGCAAATCTTGTATAACATTTGGGTAATTAAGATTGGTACTTAAGTGATTTAACTTAATACCATGTGTAGTCAACTAGAAACCTTAAAACCACCTATATAGGGCTCGATTCTAGTTAAGAGAGAACCAAGGAGAGCTAACTAGCTAATGTGCTTATAAAAATAAGACACACTTCAGATCATACCAGTCAATAATAACCAGCCATTTTCTTCCCCACCAACACCCGATGCTCTTATCAACTTTGTCAACGATCTGGGTTACCCGAAAGTTGTCAGAACATTATCTGCTGTCGTTACTAGTGACATGTTTCAGCCGTGGAGGGCACTCACTACAATCATTAACTTATGTCTTACGAGAAAGACTTTAGGGTTTGAGAGTCCAAGAGCTCCGGTGTTACAGATTCTTTTGGGCATCGTCAATCGAGTCCATATTGATTATGTAGAGAGGATGTGGGAAGAATTCACCCAATCCATCCATTCCTTCGTCGAAGACAAGAAGAATCTGGCACTGCATACTCAGGGAAAGAAGAAAGCGAATCCTATTGTGATCCTAAGTATTAGGTTCACCAAGTTGATCATCCATCACTTACAGAGCAAGCACAAATTCCACCCGAGGCCAGGTTCTCCACTTCATTTGCCTTATGAAGAGTATGTTCTTGGATACCTCAAGTTTAGTGCTAAGGGAACCAAACGGGAAGTCTTTGGGATGCCTATTCCGAATGATCTTATCACTGCTGACATTCGTGATGGACAATACTACAATGAGTATCTGGAGAAAGTAGCTAAGCATCAAAGATACCTTGCCGGTGAAGAAGGTAGTGATCCTGACTCTCCCGCACCTAAACCTGCTAAGGCTACCAAACCCGAAGCAACCAAGAAATCTAAGCCTTCAGCACCTAAAGCAGCACTAGTCACAAAACCTGCAGCCTCCAAGGCCTCCAAATCTACTTCATCTCAACAACACAAACCCAAACCTGCCAAGCCTCAGGAAAAGAAACGAAAGCTGGTTATGGAAACACCTGACGAGCCATCTCCAGCAAAAAGTTCTAAACGTGGCTTAGTGACGAAAAAACGCAAGCCTACCAGCTCTCTAAGATTGGTAGATGAATTCGTAGATGAAGGTATTCCTGAGAATGAACCTAGGTTTGATGATGAAGAGGCTGATATGCAAAGGGCAATGGAAGAAAGTTTAAAGGATGTTCACGCTGCACCTCGGGGTCCACTTCCACCAATAGTCTTTAGAGAACCCAACTCCGGGAGACGTCAACCACTTCTAGAGGTTCAGGGTAAGGGGAAAGAGAAGGTTATTGAAGAACAAGTTATGCACACTCTTCTCGATCTTAATACTCCAAAGAAAAAGAGCACAACCGATAAATATATTTTTCAAAGACTCACACCTGTAACCGCTAAACCAACTGGACCTTCCATTGATCATCAAGATGATAAGGCTACTCTTGCTGATGTAGAGACTGATACAGAAGAACTCATGATTCCTAGAGAGAATTCAGGCGAAGAAGTGTCTAACATAGTAGTCTTGGGTACTGAATCTAGTGGACAAGATGATAAACAGGGAGGCCCAGACCCTAGTAACTTAGCTGAATCTAAACCACTACCATCCCAAGAGATTCATAATGATTCAAGCCTAGACCACATGGATGCATGGTTCATTAAAACTGCCTACCCTAATATACAGGAGAATCTCAAGCTACCGGTTGAAGAACAAGTGATTCTTGAGGAACCTGCTAGCTCTACAGGGACCTTGCCTTCTCTACAACACCTTGCTAAAGACTTTAGCTTTGGCGATCAATTCTTCAATGATAAACCTTCTAACGCAGAAAATGAGAAGACGACTGCAGAAACTGAAGCTGAATCGATGGTGTCCGTCATAATCCATCAAGACACGTCTGCAATCCCTCCTATGACATCACCAGTGATTGATCTCATTTCTAGACCCGATTCTCCCAATGAACATCAGCCATTGCCAGCAACCACAACCGCAACCGCAACAACAACAACAACAACAACAACAACAACAACAACAACAATAACAACTCTTCCTTTACCACCTTAACCACAACAAAGCACCACAGATTCCATCTTGATAACGCGCATCGATGAACTTGAGCAAATCATGGCTAATCTAATTCAAGACAACGAGCATCTGAAGGAGTGTTTAGACAGTCACGGGTCTCGTCTGTACAAATTGGAGAATCTTAATATTCCCCATTATGTGAGCAAAGCAGTGGATGAAATTGTCACTGATGCTGTTGACTGGGTTATTCAAGCTCCATTCAGGGATCGCTTCAAAGATTTGCCAGAAGCAGACATAAAAGAGATTCTTCACCAACGAATGTGGGAAACTAACTCTGACAAAGCTCATGAAGATCACAAGAAGCTGTACGAAGCTCTGGAGAAGTCAATGGACTGTAATCACACTGACCAGCTCCTAATCGATTTGGCTGAAGCACAAAGAAAGAAGAAAAGGAGACATGATTCACCGAAAACACCACCTAGGTCTCCACCTCATCAGCCTCTTCCTCCTCCACCACCAGCAGGTCCATCTAGAACTTTAGGATCTTCTAGAGCTTCTAGATCATCTCAACTGCCTCCACCTCCTCCACCTTCATCTAACAACCATAGTGATTAGTCAAAAAGCACAGCTGCTCCAAGCTCCTCAAAGACAGCTGCATCAACTGAATATACGGCTTGGACGACTACTAACATAAGATTCAAGCCGTCTGTCTCATCAATTCTTGAAGATCTACATATGAATGATGACTCGGCCCCCGACGAACAGGTACATTCGTCTGCTGATGAAGACATCAAGAATGATCATATTCCTAAGGTGAATTTAAAGCAAGATTGGTGGAAGCCACTTCCTGAGGAAGACAGACTTGATACACCAGAACCTGCCTGGTCTATTCCATCATCTGACATGCCTGTCCCAATAAACAACTAGGCATCTGCTCTTGTGTCCACTTATGCACCTTCACCGGAGAACTCGTTACTTGCTCAGACCGGTGACATGGCAATATTTATGGATTGATACTGTAAAAAGCAAGGGATCACTGAACTTAAACAAAAAGACCTTGAAGGCCCTGCATTTGAAATTGTCAAAGTCTTCCATCCTAATATGATTCATCTCTAGTATCAAATGGAAGAATGCCACAAACTACTAACCGATAAAGTAGATGATGCAATCATCAGGTATAATGTCAGCAAACCACTACCGCTGAGTGGTCAACCAGGCCAGGTCACAATTCAAGTTGACTTCTTCTTCAACAAAGATTTGGAGTATCTAAGATGTGGTAGTAAGGGTGACAGACATGCGTTATCAATCTCGATGATGAAAGAGGCCTATTATCCTGATGTTGGTTTAGAGCAAATGGTACCCGATCAGATGTGGATTGAAGAAGAATGCAAGTATGACATTGCTGCTATGTATGGTATCTCTCACTGGTGGTTCCAAAGACAACGATTCTACATTGACAGACACACATCTGAGGGTGATTGCAAAGTTGTACGGACTCATATGCGAATTTTAAGTGTTGTCTGAATTGAAGTCTTCTCTTTATATGGGTACGATTACATGAAGAAGATCGTCCTTCGTAGAGCTGATCTTAACGAACATATTATTTCGAAACGGGACTTCAAATATCTGTACCCGAGTGACTTTGAAGATCTGTACTTATTGAATCTTCAAGGTCACCTGAACCATCTACCACCCAAAGATAAGAAGATTCTCACTACTGCAGTCAACTTATGGACCAGAAACTTGGTTATCAGACAACGCGTAGAAGACTTCCAACTGGGGATTGAAAGCTACCAGACTCAGTTAAACCTCACCAAACCTTGATGGGACGCAACTGGTTTTGAGTACAAACACGACTTCACAATAATTGAATCTTCAAGAGCCGTCACATTTAAGGATAAATATGGGGTTCAGATGATCATGCGGTTTAATGAGATCCACAAGTTTAGTGATGGCACTATGCAACAGATTGATGAGGCATTGGACTACAGAGTCAAGGAATTCAAGGTCAGTAGAATGAATCCGGGTTTGAACACACGGTTTTGGACAAGGAAAGATGTCGACAGAAGCAAGGAGTTCATGTTTTCCATTCAGAAACGGCTTAAGACAAGAAGGATCTTCCGTAACCTAGAATGCTTTGTTGGTGGAAGAATAAGAGAGGGAGACTATAAACTTTTGCAGAGAACCGAATGATCACATCATCTCTGCAATCAAGGTCCATTCCTTGTAGGAAATATTTTTATATGTTGTTGTAATATGTACATTATAAAGTAGTGACTAAGATGTGTTTTATGTTAGTATATTCAGTTTTAATATGTTCCATTATCGGCTTGTATAAATTGGACACAGTTTCTCCCAAATTTTCCTAACTTAAATCAATTAAGATCTAAAATCTCAACGGATTTTAAATTTTTAATCGGGGGAGAGAATGTGATTTAATATGAAAATCTGATAAAAATGTGATCTTTTAGACTCAAGTGTAGGCTCTCCCATATGTGCTAAACTCTTTCGAATATCGATGCACATATTAAGGGGGAGCGAATGGTGTATGATGGCAATTGTAGAAATACCAAAGACCGACCCTGTAATTACTTTATCAGAGTTATAAGGATGCTAAGGTTAGGTACTCGTTCCCACGATCCCGCCAGAGCCATAGGGATCTACCCAGGGACAATCCACTAGTTAGTGTAGAAGTCTTTAGGTATGATTACAGAAAGAGTAATGTGAGAATAAGGGAATAGTGCGGACTGAGATAGAGCTAGTACTGGAACATACCTAATAAGGTACTAGTAATGAAGTCTCGGTAAGTGTAGTATAATGGATATCATAACACAAGCAATAGATGATGGGTTGGCTACTTAATCTTAGAGAGAGAAAGTGATATTTATAGAGAGAGAAAATGCAAGACAAAGTATTCTTATTAAATGAACAACCAGCCCCTTCCCATGGCTGGAAAGGGGGTTTATATACATGTGTCTTGTTTGAGCTCTATGGCGGCTTTTGGGTATGGGCTAAACTTGGGTTAAAAGACCGGCCCAATACAAAAGTTATACGCTTACTTTCTGACTACGAGCTTTGCTATACTATAATAATACAATGGGGGTGGAATGAGTCTTTTCTTTTTCATAATCCTAACAATCTCCCCCTAAGGGAGGTCACCCCATAAAATACAATTCGAATCATAGCATTCTAGTTCTTCGACCTTCTGTCTGTAGCTCGTAGTCTTTGATTCTTCATTCATTGAGATCGTTGTACATTATGTAGTGAACTTTGAGATTTGTCTCTTAGACTTGTGCGATCTTTGAGCTTTCTTTGAGATCATCATTCATCTTAAATCTCTTAATCATCCTTGTTGAGTAGCATTGCCTTCATGTGATGTTGTGACCTTCGGACCCGCATGCTCACACTTTTCTTGATCATGATACTACTTCTCAGAGTTGCGGAAGCTGTGTTGTAGGTCATTCAGTTGTCATGATGTCTTTACTTGGAAACATTAAGTGTGAGCATTGGGTGGTGAATTGACTCCACTGGAACGAGGTGTCTCCATCTCCATCTTTGCTTGATCCTGTAATAAAACAGTTAGCAATAAAGCTTGTGGGCGAATATGGCTTTGTCATTCGCCCGAGTCTGGTTGGATTAACCTCCGGATCCGTGAGGACCGACCTGTGATCAGGTAGATTCATCTTAAGAAGAATCTCCTTGACAGGATTTCCAGTATAAGTATCAGATCATCTGATGTGTAACCATCAAAATCTCCATACTTGCCTGTTCTCTGTATCGGAACGTCTCAAAGCAGACAGCACGATAAGAGTGAATCGGTTAGTTACTATCTTACCGATTAAAGAGAAAACTTGATTTGAAAATCAATCGACGTGTCGTTTGAGAAAGTATTTTGTGACACATCGAGAGTGTTTGATAGCATAAAATCAAATTTCATTAGAAACTCATTTGTTTTGAAATAGGTTCACAATCGATGTGCTAGAAAATCAGTTGTTGAGCACATCGAGAGGTTTTCCAAAATGGTTCGTCAATTCACAACCTGGAACAAGTTTGATTCACAAGGAATCGCACCATCGTTGCTTTCCATTTGTCACAAGTTTAATCCATAGTGGATCTCACATGTCACCTACCAAGAGCTTGTTTGATGTTGGCTCTAGAAGGATTTCCATCTTCATTGTGAGTACTTTCGTATCACTCACTCGGTGTCTAAGCAATACCACAGAAAAAAGCGAAGGACTCTTTAATCTATTACTTGTTGTCACATTGTGAGAAACAAGCTCAATATGGATAAGTAGACCTAACGAGACCTTTTTGAATGATCTCAGCTCCTAAGACTCATAGTGCATTTTTGGTTTAGTGTGTCGAGGGCTAGAGCGGACTGCCACCATTTTCATATCGACTAACTCAGAGTGAAGCAAGAATAAAGAATTTATTGATCTCTTATGAGAATGAAAAACAAGAATCCTTCGAGGATCTGAGTACTAGGAGTGTTGTGCAGCGTATCACTGGTCCTGATACTTGTCTTTCAATATCACAGCATATGTAAAGACACGGTTTTCTGGCCTAATGATTAAGGAGGGCTGCTTTCTTTCACCCTTTACTTAACAATTCCTTGTTTCATTCTCAACCCCTTCAATGCTTACCAGACTTCATTACTCGTACCATGTTGGTTTTTTATTCCATATTACTCTATCTCAGTCCGCACTATTCCCTTAATCACACATAACTCTTTTGTAATCATAACCTAAGGACTACTACACTAACTATGGATTGTCCTGGGTAGATCCCCCGGTTCTAGCGGATCGTGGGAGCGAGTACCTAACCTTACCATCCTTATACTCCCATAATTTGAATACAGGGTCGTTCTTTAGTATTTTCCAAGATAGCCATCATATACCATATCGCTCCCCATTAATATGTTGCATCGATATTGTAAAGGTTTAGCACTATGGAGAGCCCCTACACTTTTAGTTTAAAAGATCACATTTATATCAATTATCCAGTAATAAATCACATTTTCTCCCCCCGAGCAAAAATTCAAATCGTGAGATTTTGGGTCTCAATTGATTTAAGTTAGGAAAATTTGGGAGAAAGTGTGTCAGGTTTATATAATCCGAATATGAAACATATAGTTACTTAATATACAAGCCTAAGTTACAGTGTTAGTCACTACATAATAATGTACTTATTACAACAACATATAAGATATACTACCCCTCATTCGGTTCTCTTCAGCAACCGGTAGTCGCCTTCTCGAATCCTTCCACCAACAAAGCTTTCCAGATTCCGGAAGATACGTCGTGTCTTTAGCCGTTTCTGGATAGCGAACATGAACTCCTTGCTTCTGACAACGTCTTTCTTCGTCCAAAATCTGGCGTTCATCCCTGGATTAGTCCTGTTGATCCGGAATTCCTTGACTCGATAGTCCAACGCTTCATCAATCTGTTGCAGAGTGCCATCACTGAACTTGTGTATTTCATTGAACCTCATGATCATCTGAACCCCGTATTTATCTCTAAAAATGACTGCCCTTGGAGAGTCTATGACGGTGAAATCATGTTTGAACTCAAATCCAGTGGCCTCCCATCGAGGTTTGGTGAGGTTTAGCTGCGTCTGGTAACTCTCAATTCCCAGCTGGAAGTCTTCTACACGTTGTCTGATAACCAAGTTTCTGGTCCATAGATTGACAGCGGTAGTTAGAATCTTTTTGTCTTCGGGTGATAGGTGGTTCAAGTGACCTTGAAGATTTAACAAGTACAGATCTTCAAAGTCACTAGGGTACATGTATTTGAAGTCCCTTTCTGCTATGACGTAAGTCTTGAGTCAGCCGACGAAGGACTATCTTCTTCATGTATGTACCCATACATTGAAAAGACTTCGATTCGGATGACAACTTAAGATACGCAAAAGGAGTCCATTACTGCTCGGCGGTCCTCCTTCAATGAGAATCGTCCAATTTAGAATACGTTGTCTTTGAAACCACCAGTGATGAGATACATACATACATGCGATGTCATACTTCACGCTGCTACAATCCAGAACTGATCAGACGCACCCAGTTGCGCCAAGCCGACATCAGTGGGGGGGGGGGGGGGATAATAATGCCTACTTCAACTTCGAGATTGAACAGGCCGGTCTGCCAACCTTGCGACCATATCATAATAACTCCAGTTCTTTGTTGAAGAAAAAGCCGTTTGAAATGGTTACATGTCTGGTTCACCAACCAGTAGAAGTGGCCTTTGCTGACATTTGTACCTGAGGAGTTGTATAATCCACTTGATCGTGGAAGTTTGTGGCACTCTTCCATTTGGAATTGGAGAGAATCACGCAGATGAAACACTTAACGATTTCGAATGCTGGCCTTCCAGGTCTTTTAGTGTCATGTGAGTGATTCCCTTGTCGTTTTGCAGAACCAGACCATAAATATCGCCATGTCCCCGTTTGACAAGTTTAACAACATGTAGTTAAGTTGGAGAAGATGAGAACTTGATAAATGGAAATGGAAAAGAAACGTAAAATAATATAATAAAACAAAAGTTGGCTGTAAATGTTCCCTCCATACATACTACACGTGAATGGGTTGTTTCAAAATTTGTTTACTAAACGGTCCTTGGTGTTTTGAGATTTGCCGAGTTTAGACCTTACACTTTGAGTTTATGACATGTATTTTAATATAAATATTGATATAAATACATATGTGTAACATTTCTCATTTTCAGGTTATTTACAACTTTAATAAATTCCATTATTTATTTTTAGAGTTTTACGCGTTCGCTTTTAATTATTAACTTATAGTTAAATCGCGTAAACTAAAAATCAACGTTCAATGTAAACAGACACCAAACAAATTAAAGTTGACATCAAGCAAGTGTTATATGATTATTAGGGGTATAATTTATAACTTTTCATAATTTATTTTTGTTGGTTACGTAAAACGCTTACGTTTCGCAATAAATTACATTCGGTCGTACCCGGAAGCACCCTTACCTATCTACACTCAAACAAATACCCACATTTATACCCAATACTCAAAATTTAATTATTTTGCTTCCTTATATCATCTCAAAACCGGACATGGGCTTTTACACAAGAAACAATATTCAAAACTTTCATTAATTCATTTCCTATACATGTGATATCTTACACAAAGTTGTACTTGGACCCAAGATACTAGAAATTGTCTAATCTTGGTGTCCTTGGTGTCTTTGAGCTCTTACACTCTTGTACCTTTACCATTTGCTCCCATGGTTTCCATTTGAAGTAGTTTAAGGTTTTCTAGATACTATATAAAGCAAGTAACTAGTGCATTATCATACTCTTGCATTCATACAAGAAAAATCAAAGCAAACTCTCTCTATATTTCACTCTAAACTCACGGCACACAATTGTAAACTAGGGTTTCATTTTAATTTTCCATTCAAAGCAATCCAAGCATTCAAGTGTTCATTCTAAGGCTACCTAAGACTACTCAAGGTGTTGGGAAGCTTGGATTCGGGTTTAACAAGGATTTATCAAGAAAACATATTTAGGGTTTTCTTGATTAGGGTTTTGATTTTGAGGACTTGATTGGGGTTTACATCTTGTGTTCATCATCCTACTTGATTCCTATAAGGTCTATTTAAAGTTTTCAATACTCATTCATTTATTTTCTATTGTATACATACTTGTTGCTTATCACCAAGGAACTGAGCACTGCCAGATGTGCTTCTTCAAGTGTCTTGACAACCTGCATGATCTACGTCTGCGTATGCTGTTAGTGCCATGGTGGTGTCTTTCGGATACCAAAGACCCATATTTATGGTTCCTTGAAGATACCGAAAGACCCGTTTAACTGCTTCAATGTGCTTTTTAGTAGGCTTAGATTGATATCTAGAACACAATGCACACCGCAAATACAGGCACAGGTCGACTGGCTGTGAGATACATCAGGGATCCAATCATACTGCGATATTGAGTCTGGTCAACAGGGATCCCTGAGAGGTCCTCATCCAGTTTTGTTCGCTCCACCATGGGAGTGTCAACAGGGTCACTTTTATGAAGATCAAATTTCTTTAAAATCTCATTAGCATATTTAGATTGATTTATGAAAATGCCTCTAGGATTCTAAGAAATTTGTAAGCCCAAGAAAAAGGATATTTGACCCATCATCGATATTTGAAATTTAGAGCTCATTTCATTAGAAAAACGATCACAGTCTTTGGGATCAGTCGAGGAAAATATTATATCATCAACATATATTTAAACATGAAGAGTGTGTTTGCCTGTTTTCCGAATGAATAAGGTTGGATCGACTACACCCTTGGAGAATCCTTGTGCCAGAAGGAACTTCGACAAAGTGTCATACCACACTCGGGGTGCCTGCTTTAACCCATAAAGAGCTTTCTTCAGACGGTAGACATGATGTGGACGATCAGGGTCTTCGAAGCCTCCAAGTTAGCTAACATAGACTACTTCTTTAAGCTCGCCATTTAAGAATGCAGTTTTCACGTCCATTTGATAAACTGTCATGTTTTTGCTGGCAGCATTGGCAAGAAATATTCTGATAGCTTTAAGTCTGGCGACCGGGGCGAAGGATTCTTCAAAATCAATACCTTCTTCTTGACGATATCCTTTCGCTACAAGACGTGCCTTGTTTTTCAACACGTCACCATACTCGTCAAGTTTCACCTTATAAATCCACTTGAGAGCAATAATCATTGCACAATCTGGAGGTGGCACTAATTCCTATACGTCCAGTCGATTAAATTCATGGATTTCATCTTGCATGGCTTGAAACCAGCAGTCTTCAGTAACAGCAGATTTGAAGTTTTTCTGTTCGACTTTGGACAGTACTGAATTATAAAAGCACTACAACGCATCTGTAGCAAGCTGCTTCCGAGTGGATATCGGTCGAGAAGGGTTCCTAATAATATTATTAATAGGATGAGAGGCGGTCCATTTTTGGAGATGTTCATGAGGATGAGTGGTTTGGTTGGATTTAGTTCTCGCGATTACCCTAGAAGATGATGCTTCAGAGTTATGATCTGGGGCGAACACATTAACAAATGGTTCGGGATCAGCCGCAGCAAAAGGATTTACTTCAAACAAATGCTCAGCTGCAACACCTTAATGTACTGAAGAGGATTGATGATCCGAAGATGATGGTGAATGACTTCCCGATGTTGCCTATTGATCAATAGGGATGGATACTGATGGACCGGTAGGGTTGACTAGAGCTTGAGCTGCAGGGGCAGGGGGTACCAAACGATCAACCGTAGAAGACTTAAAATATTCATCAAACATAGGCTGGAATAAAATCTCCAGTTCCTTATTGGTAGGAGGTACATAAGGTGCTGCAAGAGGAGGATTGGGTATGAGCTCTGAACTGATAGGTCCAAGCGTCAAAAGGTTAGGTACGGGTCCTGGACTGGATTGTACAGGAGCCGTTTGCTCAGTCAGCTCATCGAATGTAACGTGAATAGTTTCCATGATTTGTCGGGTCTGTTTGTTGTAGATTTTGTAACCCTTCCTGTTTGGTGCGTAACCAACAAAGAACCTAATGTCTGCTTTAGCTTTCAATTTACCAAGATCTTCGCTGTCGTTTGTTGGGTAGGAGAGAGCCCCAAATATACGTAGGAAAGAGAGATCCGATTTCTTGTCATGCACTAGTTCATATGGGGTTTTGTTGTGAAGAGTATGTATAATGGATCGGTTTTGGGTGTAACAGGCAGTAGCCACAACTCTGCCCAACAGAAAGCAAATGATTCCCTTATAGAATAATCAGACAATTGTCCGAGAAGCTTCAATAAGAGTCGATACCTTCGTTCACAATGCCATTCAGCTGGGAAGTTCTCAGAATGGTTCTTCTCTTGGTATGCCGACGCTTTCATAGTAATCCAAATGTTAAGGCCTTTATTCACAAATCGGTACCATTATCAGTCCGCACGAACCTGTCAGTTTTGTTTGAGACCCAACTTGAATTTGTTTTAACAGTTGATTTACATAAAGCAGGAGTCTCCATCCTTGGTTCTCCAAAAACTTCACCCATGAATATACCTGGAAGTTAGTCCATCAACTATTACCAAAAATGTATTTCTTCCGTTTATACTCTCACTCTCAACAGTCCGCATAAATCCATGGAATGTGGTGTAAAAACTTCCCATAATAGTGTTTAATCGTCTGGGTTTGTGGGTAGCTTTCCTGCTCTTTCTAAGTTGGCAGCAGAACACAAATGATCCTTTTCAACTTCAACGAGGTACGCAACTAACAAGATTTCTTTACGAGCAAGATTATTGAGGGTGCAAAGTTTAAGTGATTCATAGCCGGCGATGCCAAACCAGGATTTGTTCTTGAAGGCTCTAGACAGTAAGCAAATGGAGAGGACCTCATCAAGTAATCATCAACATAAATGGAGTATAAGTTTCTGTCCCACACTTCCTTTAATAAGTGTCGACACCACTAAGTCTCGGACGAAACATATGTGATTTCTGAAGGCAACTTCAGATCTTGAATCACAAATTAACCGACGGAGAATAGGTTTGTTCCAATCCCTCTACATAGTAAACCCTGGAAATTACACTGTCACCAATGACATAATCACCTCATAACCCATATTGCAACAAAAATGGTCGTTTCTCGTAATTGAACAGGTTCCTGAAAACTTTTTCACGAAATTCTTGAGCCGTGAGCGATCTCCAGTCATATGTTTTGAGCAGCCCGAGTCCAAATACCAGAGAACGATCTGTATGACCTGCATTTGAACAAAGGCGAAAATGGAGATTTAGATACATTGTATCCCCAATTGCAATTGGGGTCCGGTTGGTTAGTGCACGCAAGATTATATGCTACAGGGGCAATAGTTTCCTGATGATCAGCTGGCATACAGTCTGCACTTAAGAGCAGTGACTCACTGACAGGCACTGATCTTCCTAACGAAGAAGTCCTACCAGTGGGCTTCCATTGTTTGAATGCAAGACCTTATGTGGAGTATTCCTAGTTAAAGGCCACTGAATCTCCTAAAGTAATAGTCTGGCTCAGTGGGTCCACTGATGACCGATAGGTAGTAAACAATATCCCAGAGGCCTTGACCACTCGCTAAACTTGCATAGACCCGCCAAACTTTAGTGCAGTGAATTGCTTCACAAACATCTCATAACGCATAAACAACATAGATCATGATTAACATAAATGTAGCATTTTGTTACAAGTTTTTTTGCAAGAGTATTAGAATTCAAATTAATTATATTACGCTTATAGCTAATACTAGAAATCAAACACGATTTCTTTTGTTTCTCATTCCGACTTATTCAGCCTCGAATGGGCCTTCTACTTGTTTCAAGGCACTTTAGCTGGCAATTCCGATCTTTCTACATATATTACTTCCTAGGCTTTGACCTGCAAGCCTACAGAGCACCTTTTACTCCTATAAGGAGAATTCCAGGTGCATTAGTCGAATTTATTTTCTGGTGCTCAACTTGTGCTGGTGTGTTATGAGTTGAGGTTTCACATGGTTCGACAAAAGTAACTCGCTTTTTCCTAAGTGAAGTGGTAGAGGCATTCTGTTTATTGCTAGGGCTAAAGTCTTTAGGATACGTGCCTATTACATATTCTAACAGCTCCTGAGAGTGTTTAGTGTAACGGCAAGCAGATACAAGAGAGGTATCCAATGGTCTTTCCACCTTAGTGTCCTCTAGCTATCTCGCGAAGGGTTTCTACATTTCCTTAGGTGTTTGATATATGTAGAGATGCACTTCTTGATTATTCCTTTGTTCGAGGAGGGGGGGAGGGAATTGGTTCAACATCTATAGGACAACTACTAGAGCTAACATTTAGGTTTTGCTATCAGGCATATGACACATTTGGAATTATCTTTTCAGTGAGCCTTATAAGGGTTTTTAACTCAAATACAAAGAGTTGTTCTGGTCATAGTTTTTGGCATGCGTTCTTTTAAATAAATCATACAAATCCTTATAATTCTGCTTAACTTTTCATTTTCTGCCCCTAAAGCGTTCATATGAGATCGGGAAGGGCAATGGATTGCATTAAATAGTTTGTTCTGAGAAACTAATAGGCCTTTAAGGTCAAAATGAGATCCACAACACTATTTTTCTTTGTTAATCGAGAGATTTTCTCCTTTAATCACGAATCGTATTGCCTCGACTTGAATCTGTTTCATATTAGTTTCCCGACACAAACAGTGAATACAAATAAAGGAGCATCCGAAACGTCATTGGTTTTTATTTTCCAAAACGTTCTTTGAGATTTAGAATACTTTAATTGTAAGTTTTGAAAGTGTTTCAACTTCAATTTGGAAACAATGTTTTAATCAATGAGTCGTGATCATCATTTTGAATCTTGTTTTCTCAGATAAAATTTTTAGATTCAAAGTTCGGCAATACGATTGTTGAGCAATAGTGAAGAGCATCATACATGTCTGAAAATCTAGACACATGTAATACAGATTCAATGCAGTAAAAACACATCTTTGGACAAGCATTCAGCAATTAAGTTCTCATTTGTGATAAGAAGGTTTTTCTGTTCAATCTCACCACTCATTAAATCTATCTCATTCAGTCCAACACGCTCAAATTTTCAAAAACGGCTTTCATGCCTAAACTTCGAGACCAGAGGGATATTTGAACTCCGACAAAATGTTCTTTGAGTAGATAGAAAAATGGAATTACTTTGGTTAAGTAGCACCGTTTTTGTTTATTCAAAAACCCCCTTTCCTTTCTTTAAGCCGTTAGTGTGATATCTTTTACAAGTTTTCACAAAGTCCCAAAATAGTTAAGTAAGTTACATACAAACACATAATTACTTGACTTGTATTGGAATCGTTCGAGGGACCAGGATGGCCCGGTGTATGGAAGGATTACACATTCGCAGGTGCAGGACAGGCAGTATAGGTTGGGGCATTGGCCTTTACTCTTCGCCTTTCGATTTCTAAAATCATTGACCAAAATACTTGCTCAGGTGTCAGTTTTGAGTCTGAGGGGTGAATGTGCCATAAAATTTTCTTTTGATTAATTAGGGGTATAATGTAACACCTCTTTTCACACATGCCAAGTCATTTCATTTCGCATGCCGTTTATTTTCTATAGTCTCTGCTAACTCTAGGTCTTCCTCAGATGATGGAACAATTACCAGCACATGATGAGTCTTAAAACGTCTTTCACCATCATATAGTTGTCGTTGGGCCTTTTTGGCCTGTCTAAGGTAAAAGGGTTTCTGGGCACCTACGCAGTTTTAGTCTTTTGGTCATACACCTGAGTAGGATTTAACATCATATGGATAGTTTGAATGGATTGATCTTGTGATTGAAGCTTATTCTCAAGTTAATCTTTAAGGTGTTTCAGATTAGAAAAATCAGTTAGGAATTTAGACTCTTTCTGTTTAAACCCTTGTTTCAAAGTTGTTACAGTTTTCTTCAATCATCTATTGTGTTCCATAGGTTGAATTAAGTTGCAACTTTGACAGTAATGAAGTTCTTTTTATAGATTTTCTTCGTTTTATTACATTTTGAATAAGCATACGCATTTGATCATCCATTCGCTGTTCATGTTCAGTCAGTTCAAACTTAGCACGTTGCTCATAAATGGCAACTTGTTCCCTATAGATCTTAAGTTCAGTGGCAATTGGGTCATGAGGAACGAACACATCATTATCAGACAACCCACATACATCATTTAGAGCAGAAGATGCACAACTTGGTACAACATAGATATTATCGACCGACAAATATTGTTCATATGGAATAACATTACTGTTACCCATATCGAACACAAGTTAGTCAAATAACATTAACATGTTTGCACTTCATATGAATCTCATGTTCGTCCTGATTAGTGAACACTATGATCAATAGCCTTTTCTAGAATATGGTACCTCAGATAAGATTGAATGCATTAGATGGAACCAGCTTGTGGATTTGCTAGCCGCTGAGGATAAATTAGCGATTATGACTGTTGTACCTTGAAGTAATACCCCAGATTAGCTTCCGCTGCTATATGTAAAAATGGGGGTGTTACAAACAAAGCGAGATGACCAACAAAATCGACACAGTGTTGAAGGCCATCACCGATGGAATAGTGGGCACACTCCCTAGCGATATGGTTAAGAACCCAAAACTGGGTACTACCCTGATTTTGTCTGCTCATTCTTACCCAACTATCGATTCCCAATGCTCATCTCACCCTTCCAACTCAATCAATGCTATCAAGGCACATTTTAAGGAGGCAACCATTTCCCAAACCAGCCTGCGGCAACCTGAGATTGAAACTGAACCACCACAACCAGAAGAGCCTGAACCAACTCTTCAAGATGAATTCTGTGACAACCTGAGAATTTATGTTCAATAAGTTAGCCGTTTCCATGTAGTAATTTGAATTTTTAAATGTTTCGTTTAGCTTTTCCGTTTAACCGGGAAGTTGTTTTGTATTATCTGAGAATCGTCGCCGGGAGCGAACCGGGGCACCAAACGTTGTAGTATTTTGGCAATAGCCACGTTTTTATGTTTTAAAGCAATATTTAAAATTTTTTAATTTTCCGAATTACCGTTACTCGTTTCGTTATTTACGTGATCCGTGGAATTTAACTACACTTTGTTGTGCATGCATGCTTGGAAATTAATTCATCAACTAGCACTAGTGATCCTAGAATGTGGGAAATTATTTTTGGTCCCCCTTTTTGGCCTTGTCATAACCGGATATGTATATGTGTATACATAGGATTCATTTTTTGAAATTGCTACAAGTTAAACAAGCATCCTACAAAATGGCTTGTACAAAGTCCTTCTATGCTCTCATTCGCGGATCATATTGGTCCCCTTTTTGCCTTGTCCCCTAACCGACGGCACACACATGTATGTGTGTGTGTGTGTAAATTTTACCTATAAACCCATTTGTTTCATCACTTCATTCTCATTCTTCACACACCAAAAATACATTCTCTTGTGTTTTCTCTCTCAAAAACACACATACATCTTCTTTTCTTTTCTCTCATTGCCGAACCAAAACACACACCCAAATCCATTCATTTTTAATCTTTGATCAACCATTTGAAGATATATTGTTCGAGTTGATTGTTATTTCATCCGGGTATTTTATAAAACAACGTTTGGGTTGTTCTTAGTTTCTATTCACCTTTCGCCGTGTTTCTTTGTAAGTCATC
>BQNB010047989.1:1499-28098 GCA_026074375.1 Tanacetum coccineum
ACTTGAAAGGATTCAAGCAAGTAGAACTAAGCTAAACTATGATCAAAACCTAACTATACCTCGGCAACGGCGCTAAAAACTTAATGCGGTAGTCGTAAGGACTTCAACAATAAGTTTTACAACTTCCTAGGCAGAGTACCTAACCATTGTAGTAGTAGTATAAACAAGACTCGGGGGTTGTTATCGTTCTCTAGGAGGATAGGTTGGGAAGGCTTGATCACGGTCTAACAGAATTATAGGGGTTGAAAGAAGAGTATTTTTGTATTTTTATATTTTATAGAAAGCAGGTAAATCATATGTTTGAGAGGTTTGGTTGGTTTTAGCTAATAAACTAAATAATAAAATATGCTAATGGTGATAACAATATAATAAAAATATTATATTTATTTAATCATGTATTACTCCCTAGATTGTTTCTTGACTGATTCTGATTAGACCTTTTAAATATATATAAATAAATATAAAATATACTTATAAATATATAAATATAAGGATAAGAATCAAAAATTTCTCAATTATAGTAAATTCGGAAGTATGATTCCCGGGTCGTTATCCCCAACGAGGAATGCAATTGATAGTCGACAGTCGTTTTGATAATCGATGCTTGAATGGAACAAGGTTTAAATTGATTTTCAAAAACTACGAGAAAATTAAGGCAATTTAAACTAAGAACAAATAAGGCAAAACTAATATAAACTAAAAACGTAAACCGAGAATCCTAAACGTGACCTAAAAACCCTAAATTATCAAAATTAAGTTCTAAAATGATCTTTTGGCTTTTATAAGTCTTAATTGACTAAAATGCTAGAACAAAGAAAACTAGACAAAAAACGGAAGAGTTTAGGGCTTAAAAACACTAAAAACTTGAACGGGGTTCAATCCCATTCTTTAAAAAATTAAATTTTGCAATTTTAACCCTACAAAAGCAAATCTAATTTTCCTAAGTCCTAAATGTTAAAAGAAATTTTTTTAAAAAAGAATTATATTTTTTTGACTTTTTTATAATTTTTTATGAATTAAAAACGATTTTAATGAAATTAAATGTTTAAAAATACTAAACTATTTAATAAAAATCTGAAAAAATTAGCAAAAGTGCATTGAACAATGAGGAATCTAATAAAAATAAGCTGGAGAAAACAGCTTATTAAATAAGCTGTGAAATAAGCTAAAAATGGCTTATAAGCTAAAAGGGCCAAAACGTGTATAAAAGATTAACATTGCAAGATAAAATCGAAAAAGACCCCAGGGTAAGTGGTAGTGTGTGTTGTGTATAAAACGTTTGGTTGAATTGGGGTAGAGGTCTCGGGTTCGAGTCCTGCTCACCCTTTACTTCCCTCAATTCCCAAATGTTTTTTACTTGCCATTTTTTTACAATTTTTTAGAAGACTTAAAAATAAGCACTTTTTATAAAAAACACTTTTTTTATAAACCAAAAATAGGCACAAAATAAGCTGTTAAAGAGGACATAATAAGCTAGACTTCACTAAGACACTAAAAGGTTAATTGTTTAGCTAATTAAGCACTAAAAAGCAAACCACAAAGAGAAATAAGCTAAGGCAGATGATAAGCTATATCTAAAAAGCACTTTTGAACAAAATTAAGCAACTACAATAAGCTAGAATGACAGAATAATCAAAAAGCTATAATACTTAGAAATTTTAAGCTAAAATGCAAATAAGCTCAAATAAGCTCTAAACTAAAGGAAAATAAGCTAAAATGACTTAACTAACCTAATAAGCTGTACTAAACCTAAATTAAGCAAATAATAAGCCTAAATAAGCAAATTAGCTTTTTGGCCAAAACTGATAAGCAAAGAGCCAAAAGGAACTTTTCTAGCTTATTTTTAAGCTAGAAAAATGATCCTTATGGCTTAGTGGCTTATACCACTAAAAAGAATGGCCAAAAAGCTAAAATATGCAACAATGTAAATGCAGTTTGAAATTCAAATAAGCACTTAAAAAGCTTCATGAAAAGGCTATCTTATACAGATTCAACACTTAGACAAATTTTTGCAAACGTTTGCAATCTTAACAAAACACCAATTTTGAGCTTAAAAATAAGAAAACAAATAGAACCTTATGAACTTATAACCTACAAACAGATTAAGATTTGACTTCAAAGAGCTTATATCAACAATCAAAAAGCATTTGGAAACTCACAATAAGCCATAGCAAGCAAATGAAAAAGCAATTTCTCCTTTTTTCAACACTTAGCAAAAATTTTGACAGATTTGGTAAAACACAAACCAAACAATGCAGGCTTAAGGAACTTTGTTTTAACACTCAAACAAACACAAAAACATCATAAAAACACAAGAGTAATAGGTCTAATCAAATAAGCTTATATAATAAGCTATATGTTCTTAGATTCAAACAACTACTTATATAATCTATGATTTAGAGATTTAACACTTAAAATTTAAAACAAACAGAATTTTATGACTAATATTATCTAATCAAAGTTGACTCAAAAGCACAAAGCAGGTTTTGACCCATTTTCACCCATAAAACCTACTGACCAAACACTCCTTTAAAAACTGTTTTGGCTTTTTTAAAGAGATTAATGCTTATTTAAAGCACAAATTCAAAAGACCAGATATTAAATAAGTAAAACAAACAATATTAAGCAAATTTCAATAACCAATAAGCACTTAAATAAGCTAAAACAGATTATGCAAGTTTATAAGCTATTTCAAGACAGATTAAAAGAGAACTTAAGCAAATGATCTCTAAACTATAAAACAAGCATAATAAGCATTAAACATCATAAGCAAACATAAATAAGCAAATATAAGCAGACATTAAGCACAAATAAGCAGTTGAATAGTGAATAAGCTAAAAATGGAAAAATGAAACTTACAAAGGCCCTTGCTCAAAACAGGGCAAATGAGCTCAAAAGAGCTTATCTACAAGCTCTAGCTTATCAAAGATAAGCTAGTAGTGTCCATAAGCCCATCCAAGTTTGGCTTATCATCCAAAAAGCTTTTTTGGTGATTTTTGGTAAAATAAACTTAAACCTTACAAACTATGAAAGAGTTTTGTAAGACTTAAGTAACAGCTTAAGAATGTTATAAAAAGAGCTTTTGTGAGCTTATAAAACAGTTTTAAATCATCAAACACTTTAACTTAAAAACGGGGTAAAACATAAAAACTTCAATCTTTCATTAAACTTAAAATCATTACAAGGCTTTTAAGAAAACATTACAATAAAAAAAACTTAAATTATAAGCTGAAAACTACTAAAAAACTTAGTTGCCCAAAGGCTTACAAATGAGCCTATTTATACTAAGCCATAGAAGATTCTAGGAGTGTGCTTTCTTTGTGAGAGCTCTTGCAGGTGTGTTTGTTGTGTGAGAGGGATCCAAGAGTCATCATAGCCATCCAAAATTGAGTAGTGTCCAAGTCATATCATCATAGCCATTGATCTTTTGTCTTGATTCTTTGACGAATAGGGGAGCTAAGGATTGCCAAGGTGGCAATTGGTGGGATAAGGTTAGTCGACAGGGGAGAGAAGAAAGGGGGATGATGTCTTGTCTGGTAGTGAGGACAGGACATAAGAAGATGATAAATAGTGTTCTCGCAATTTTTGAAAGATTGGAAAGATGGCAAGAATGGTCCCTGAGGTTATATAAATGTATTGCAATCATAGTCCTTGTTCTTTACAAATTTGGTCCTTGGAGTTCGGTTGGTTTTTGCACCGTTAGTCCTTAAAGGACTAACGGGGTTAAGTTTAAGAGGGTAGGGGAAAACGGGTTGTTATAAAGGGTGTTTGGGCCTAGGATTTGGGCTGGTTATAGATAAAAGGAGAAAACTTGGGCTTTTTGGTTTTTATAAGGATTTTATATAAGTGGGCTAACCCGGGCCCATTAGGTGGGTACGGGTGGGCCCACTTTTGGCAATTTAGGTTTTCGGGTTTAGTTTTCGATGCTCTTTCCAATGCCACTTCCCGGGGTTAACTTTGACTTTTTGATTTTTGTTGACTTTGACTTTGTCTTTTTGACTTCTTACGGTCTTTCTGTTCTCATGCTCGGTTTTGTCATTTTGGCTTCGATTTTTGTCCTTTTCTTGGATATCCGTTACCTACATAATACAAATGCAAAACATACAAATACAATGTATTTTTGGTACGTTTTTTGTCATTTAAGTCCGTTTTTAGTGGTCAAAGGTATGTGTAATTAAACACATACCAAAATCCCTCATACTAAGATATTGCCGTATCCTCACGCAATGCTATAAGTAAGCACTTAGAAAACTAAGAATCTCAATCCCCCTCGACTAATTACCTCGAAAAGTAGCTAAGTGTTCATCGAGGGGAATTAAAGAATCAATAGCTTTGAAAGGGCATCAAGAGTTTAGAAAAACCCAATTTTTACATTCTTAAAGAGATACACTATTCCTACTAATATTTTTTGATATTTTTCATTTTTTCTCAATTTTTCATACGCAACTATCACTATTTGACTTTCGTTATTTTCAAAACCGATAGGGATCATCGAACAATATAGCATTCGATCCGAAAATCCCCAAAAAGGATAAATTCAACGTCCCCTACTTATTCACGCGGTTTCTAACAAGCTTAAAACGAAATCACCGTTAAATAATCTGTTAAGAATGCTAACACTACTTATATTTTGCAACTTGTGAACTTTCACTCCGACATTATAAAATTATATCTAGGTGAAATGAGCCATTGTTGAATTTCAACCATGGATCAACGCTATGCAAAATTCTATGTTTTACTTCTTTCCACCCGAGAATAATAAGTTTGAAGGCGAGATCATCCCATGTAGCGACTTTCGTCTCGGCACATCCCAACCTTGTGGCTAAGTGACCAGGCTTTTGACACCCCACAGAGACTAGTATCGGGAATCACGGACCTTAGGTTTCAAAAACTCTTAGGTTTCCCGTATATACATAGCTTATTTAAAAACTTAAAATGAAATAGTCAAAGTTCAAAAACATATTTAAATTTAACAAAAAGAGATTTTCATTTATTAATTCACACTTAATATTTAAACATAACATTGATGCAATTGTAACCCTCGACCTTTTAGAAGGCTGCAACATCGGTTGTGAGCCGGCAAGATGCAGCAAACTTTTATCAGTCTCGGATTATTATTCTTACTATGGGCTTTCTTTAGAAGGTTGCAACATCGGTAGTGAGCCGGCAAGATGCAGCAAACTTTTATCAGCCCACAGTTTATAATTATTACTTATCATTCTTTTTTTCATTTTCCATCATTTTTTTTGGTTATTTATGATATATTGAGAAGACTTCTTTTTGAAAAATTTAAGTATAAATTTGAACTAAGACTAAAATTATTGCTATCAACTACATAAAAATTGTTGATTTAAGTTTAATTTCCAAAAATAACACGTATTATTAGTCCGGTTAGGAGCTTATGGGAGAAAAAGCCACAAATTACATACATGAGCTCTTAAGATTTCCAAATAATCCTTGTTTAGCATCCAACTCATACTTAACTCTATCATTTTTTAACTCTATCAATGCTTTCATTGTCTAAAAGTTAAGGAACAAGCTAGAGCTCAACACGCTCGATTGAGTCAAAATTTATTCTCATTCTACCCAGCAGAAAATTCAAAATTGTGACAAAACACATATTTTATTTTTAAAATTTTTAAATTTTTTTCATTTTTTTGGGTATTTTGGTGGTAAAAACGGGATTACGTGAAAACAACGACCGCGGAAACAATCAAATCGATAGACCCCCCATACTAGAATTAAACATTGTCCTCTATGTTTTAAGAAGGGTCTCTATGTATATCCTAAGCTGTTTATTAAGTATGCTTAAAGATAAACGTTAGTCAGATTTTTTGATTAGGATATTGGATTTCCCAAATGAGCCGAGGTATTTGAAGCTCGAAGGCGAAGGGACAAAACCTGCGAGCACGAGAGGGCCTTCACCAAAAATTTGGGAACAATCCTAGGCTATTATACAAATCACAGACAAAACGAGAATGGAAGAGGCACGCATCCTCACAACAAAAACAATTATTCATACTATAAATTTTCATATAGATAAGATGGGTTGCTCCCACGAAGGCTTGTTTAGGGTCAATAAGCTTGACCCCAATCCCGAATTCATATGGTCCATAGGAAGGTTTGCAGATTTGGGACATCCACTTTGGTACGTCCCCTCCTTGTAGTGCTTTAGTCTATGAGTTCACTTGAAGTTTGGCCTGGAGTTTTGAGGAATAACTCTACGGTGCCATATGAATGGAACGTTGGGCAATGGGGAAAGGGCCAGTTCCATACAGGGGATTTTAACTTGCCCTACGAGTGAGAACATCTTCATAAGAGTTAATGAGGGAGGACGTGATCACCTGACGTTGAAAACGTGGTTTTGATCTTGGAGTCATGGGATCCCTCTTTCATTTTTCTCTTGATAGAATTAAAGAGTTCACTAGGTTTGATACGAAGTTATTTGTTCATTGACGTTTGATACTTTACGGTGATCGCCTGCTATTTCAAGGTTAAAGTTTGCATGCTTCAAGGCCCAATAGGCTTTGTGCTCGAGCTCGATCGGTAGATGACATGCCTTTCTGTACACGAGCTTGTATGGGGTACATCCGATGGGTGTTTTGTAAGCGATATGGAAGGCCCAAAGTGCGTCATCTAATTTATCTGACCAAGAGGTACGGTTCTCGACCAACGGTCCTTTCAAGAATTCGTTTCAAGCCACGATTGGATACCTCAACTTGCCCACTTGTTTGTGGGTGATATGCGGTGGAGAGACGGTGAGTAACTCTGTATTTAAGCTTGAACTTTTCAAACTCGTCATTGCAAAAATGGGTTCCGCGATCACTAATGATAGCACGAGGGGCACCGAATCGGGCGAGAAGTGTGGATTTTAGAAATTTGAAAACAACATCGGATTCATCATTGGTGGGGAGCGCTTTCGCTTCAATCCCTTTTGACAAGAAGTCGTGCGTACTACTAGTATATATTTGTTCTCTTGAGGACAGGATGACCCCATTGAAATCGATGCCCCACACAGTCAAATTTTTCGTTAAACTTGGGATTGATATTTTATGGCAATTCTCATCACGTTGGTAATTTTCTTGACGCTGACAAGTGTCACATGGGTGACCCAAGGTTATGGGAATCTCTGTGTAAATAGTTGGCCAATAAAATCCTGAGTCAAAAACTTTTTTGGCAGTGTAGTTGGCATTCGTAATGGCCTCGGTGGGTCCATATGGCAGCTAGTGAGGATTTGTTCTCTAGTTCTTGGCCCGAAACACACAGCCGGATCACTTGATCCGCTCATTTTGCGAACAAATAGGGGTCTCGTCCCAAAAGTAGTGTTTAACATCCTTGAAAACTTGTTTTTTGTTGGGACGAAAATCCCTTTTACAATGAAAATCCCCGCGTGGTAATTTTGCAAAATCGGTAAACCCGGGGGGTATTGAGTTACCACGAAAGTCACCATATTAAGTGTTCGAGAGGAAAACGTTTCATTTATCTCCTTTAGGTCGATCACATTTTCATAAGGATTTTCTACGGGTCCTTTTGTGTCAATTACTTTGAATTTGTGTCAATTACTTTGAATTTGAACTCTTGAAGGAGGAGAACCCATCGGAGCAATCTCGCCTTGGATATTTTTAGCAAAGAGATATTTGATGGCAGAATGATCCGTATACACCAATGCTTTTGTTCAAGAAGAGGTAAGACCCATAATTTTTTTGAAGCATACACCAATGCTAAACATTTCTTTCTTGTTCGTGGTGTTAACTAGCGATTCCGCCTCATTCATTGTTTTACTAGCATAGTGTATAGGCCTAAAATGTTTTTCATGACGTTGCCCTAAGACTGCACCTATGGCAAAGTCGCTTGCATCGCACATAAGCTCAAAGGGTAGGTCCCAGTTAGGGGCAATCAAGATTGGAGCTTCGGTAAGTTTTTTCTTTAACGTTTCAAAAGCTTGAATACATTCATTGGAGAAGATTAACGGAGTATTCTTCTCAAGAAGATGAGTCATCGATCAGGAAATTTTGGAAAAATCCTTAATGAACCATCGGTAGAAACCGGCATGATCGAGAAAACTCTGAACACCCTTTACGATGGTGGGATGAGGTAACTTAGCAATCACATCAACTTTGGCTTTATCGACCTTAATCCCATTTTTAGAAATCTTATGGTCAAGGACAATGCCTTCCTTAACCATAAAATGACTTTTTTCCAATTTAGACAAAGATTGGTGTCTTTACACCTTTGAAGCATCTTGTCTACACGAGAGAGGCAATTCCTGAATGAATTCCTAAAGACCAAGAAGTTGTCCATAAAGACTTCCATTATTTTTTCGATCATATCATGAAAGATATCCATCATACACCTTTGGAACATGCCCGGTGCATTACATAAGCCAAAAGGCATGCGACGGTAGGCGAACGTTCCATAAGGACACGTGAATGTTGTCTTTTCTTGATTATGAGGGTCGATGGGAATTTGGAAGTAACCCGAGCAACCATCGAGAAAACAATAGTACTCGTTTCCCGCTAATCTCTCGAGTATTTGGTCCATAAATGGTAGCGGAAAGTGGTCTTTACGGGTGGCTTCATTTAAATTTTGGTAGTCAATATATACACGCCAACCCGTAACCAATCGAGTAGGAATTAACTCGTTTTCATCATTTTCAACAACGGTAAAGCCACCTTTTTTAGGTACGCAATGCACGGGGCTTACCCAAGGACTATCCAAGATCGGGTAACTTAATCCGGCGTCAAGAAGTTTTTCAACCTCCTTCTTGATGACATCTTGGATCTTTAGATTCACCCATCTTTGGTGTTGAACCGCCAGTTTGTAGTCCTCTTCCATAAGAATCTTGTGAGTATAAAATTTCAGGTTAATACCCTTGATGTCAGAGAGTTTCCAAGCGATGGCTCACTTGTGTGACTTCAAAACCTTTATGAGAGCGACTTTTTCCTCGACACTCAAGTCTTTAACAATTATGACGGGCAACTTGTCGTCACCTTCCAAAAATGCGTATTCAACATGAGGAGCTAAGTCCTTGAATTCGACCTCGAGAGGTTCATCAATTAAAGATTTATCATTTTTAGCTTTACAAACTTTATGTTCTTTTTGAATTTCCGGCAAATAATTTCCTTGAGTGGGAGGGGGTAATGATGGATCATCATTGAGAAATGCTTCAAGAAGAAGAATATCCCCCTCTGGGTCGTAATAAGAGTCATCAACTTCCGGTGAAGTTGGATCATCTTCGAGAGCAAGGAAAGCGTCGACTTCCTCGAGAAGAAAATCACTATCCCCGAAGGGAGTGAGAGTCGGAGAAGAGGTAGAAACGATCGGGTCATAATAAAGAGTGGGATTGCCACTTGCGATCACATCAGAGAAACCGAGAAGTTCTTGAGAATACTCCTCACAAGCCATTTCAATGACGTCGATTCGTTTAACCGAATTGTCATCATAATTAGAGGAGTATCTCGAAGTTTGATCAAGATTGAATGTTATGGCTTCTTTTCCAACACGAAGAGTTAATTCTCCTTCGTAAACATCAATCAAAGCACGTCCGGTCTTTAAGAAGGATCTCCCAAGAATTAGGGGGACTCGGGGATCGGCATCAAAGTCTACGACTACAAAGTCGGCCGGGAATTGGAACTTTCCTACTTTTACGTCGACATCTTCGGCGATACCGATCGGTTGGGATATAATTGAACGGTCGCGGAGTTTACAAGAGTCATAATGTAGGATGTGAGCTCGGAAGGAAGAAAGCCTTTTCCACACGGATAATGGCATGAGATTTATGCTAGCACTAAGATCGACCAAGGCTAAGCACTCATCCATTCCGGGAAAATCACACGGTATAAGAAATTTGTCGGTGTCTCCAAGTTTTTCGAGTAACTTTTTGAGGAGAACCGCCGAGCAATGCTCATTCAGCGGAGTTCTAGACATTTTACTTAATTTTTCTTTGTTTCCAATCAAACTCTTAAGTGTCGAAGCAAATTTAGGCATGAGAATTAGAGCATCCGCGAAGCTAATTTCGAAATGAAAATCTTGAAATATTTGGTAAAATTTCTCAATTTGATTGTCAGCTTTTTCGCGGATCGTTTGGTCATTAAGTCTAGTGGGATATGGATAATTGGATGGTTTTGGTAAGGCTTCGGAGCACTTACGGTGTAGCAACATAGGGCCTGGAATTTGGTACTTGGGTAAAATTTGGACAACACGAAGGTTAGACGTCTTGGTACTCCGTTAGATTAGTAGGAGCCACCGTTGTCCTTTGTCACCTCGGTTTCACGTTCCACTAACTTTAGCGAGGAGAAAAAAATGTAGTGAGATCGTGGGTCCTTGATAAGCATCCCGCTTTGGGTGTAATACCCTTCAAGGTTTTACCTTCGGGTTAGTAATGGTATTACTAGGAAGTGAACCCGAACTCGAAGTAGAAGCGGTATTGGAATTCACAAATTTGGAAAGATGTCCGTTAAATTGGTCATTTGATTTTGCAAGTTTTGATTTTGGTTTTGCATATTTCTCATAACTGCATCATTAGCTTTGACGTAGTTTTGAAAATCATCCTTTGACACGCCTTGTGTTTGAGGGAGCGGAGCTGGGTAAGGTGGAGCCTTGGTGAACGGGGGTGGATCTAATCAGAGGTCGCGTAAAATTGGCCTTGGTCTGTAATTTTTCCCACAGTTTGGGATTTGTAACGGTTTTGGTTATTTCATGGTTTTGTTGAAACGGTGAGGGGAAAACACTGGGATGGTCGAATTTGATTAGATTTCGGGGCTCGGTAACGGTATTTCTTGATTGAAATTAGCAAGCGGGCTTGGGACAACATATTCTTGATTATTGTCACGATAATACGATGCCATCGGCGGCTGGGGGACAATTTCGGTAAGAATGTGCTCTACGCAGTTACACAATTTCCTCGACCGCTTTTACGGGAGCGGGAGCTTGGGTTTTCTTATCGAGAAGTAAGGCTTTCACCATATCTTTAAGTTCGGCAACATCGGAAGAAATACCAGTGGTGGAAGAGCTCGAACTCACTTTGGCAACAACCGGTTTGTTACGTGAATTACGAACTTTGGATTTGCTCTCGATGATTCTTAGGCAATCTCGAGGCATTTTATCCAAAAAGTTACCACCCGCGGCGGAATTCAACGAATCTTGATCATTTTAAGTGTTCAAGCTGATAGAATGTATCGAGTTGATGTAATTCCTCAAAAATCCTATGATGGGGACATGCCCGATGAGATCATTGAAATCGGTCCCAATGCCCTCGTAAAAAAGTTTCATCAAATCGTTGTTGAAATCTCGTGATTTCATTTCGAAGATTTGTTGTTTTAGAAGGAGGGAAGAATTTGTTTATGAATTTCGAAACAAGATCATCCCATGTAAGAATCGATCGAGGGGGTTCTTTTTTAGACAAAATCCGGGCTGGCAACCCTTGAGGAAAAATCGGGAAAAGATAAGCTTTAACTGACGTACTCGGGACGTTCGGGAACTTCATCGTAGAAGTGATCTTGTTGAAATAACGAATGTGAGCATGAGGGTCTTTTTTGGCATGTCCAAAAAATGTTTGTTTGATCAGGTGAGCAAACCTATGCTTAAGCTCAAAAGTTGTCGCGGTGATCTCGGGGAACAAAAGGGGTCTCGTAACCCTCGGTGGGCTGCTTCGGAATTGAACCATATGTAGATTTTCCGACCATCGCTAACTACGGGAGGAGCTTGATTTTCAATTGGTTCCACAAGATTAAATGGTTCAACAAATGGGTTGTGGGACTTGTTTGTTGTCGACGGTTGAATTAAGAGATTGGAGATCGGGTGGCATGCACTAAAATATAAAAAGAAAATTTCTACTAAATTTTTTTTATATATATTTTTTTGGTTTTTCAACAATGTATTCACAATGTATTTTAATAACGGACGACGAGATAAGACACTTGAACCTAATAATCAACTCGCTTCTCGGTAACTCTGATGATTCTTAGGCAATCTTGGGGCATTTTATCCAAAAAATTACCACCCGCGGCGGAATTTAACGAATCTTGATCATTAGAGTTCAAAGCATTGTAGAATGTATCAAGTTGATGTAATTCCGAAAATCCATGATGTGGGCATGTCCGAAGAAGATTGTTGAATCGGTCCCATGCCTCATAAAAAGTTTCATCACATCGTTGTTGAAATCTCGTGATTTCATTTCGAAGGTTTGTTGTTTTAGAAGGAGGGAAGAATTTGTTTATGAATTTTGAAACAAGATCATCCCATGTAAGAATTGATCGAGGGGGTTCTTTTTCAAGCCAAATCCGGGCGGCACCCTCGAGGGAAAATGGGAAAAGCATAAGCTTAACCGACGTACTCGGGACGTTCGGGAACTTCATCGTAGAAGTGATCTTGTTGAAATAACGAATGTGAGCATGAGGGTCTTCTTTGTCATGTCCAAAAAATTGTTTATTTTGAACAAGAGTAAGCAATCCGTGCTTAAGCTCAAAGTTGTCCGCGGTGATTTCGGGCACAACGATGGCATCCTCGTAACCCTCGGTGGGTGCTTCGAGCAATTGCGCCATAGTACGATTATCGGCCATCGTAACTACGGGAGGAGCTTGATTTTCAATAGGTTCCACAAGATTAAATGGTTCAACAAAAGTCGGGTTGACTTGTTGTTGTTGACGGTTAGAATTACGAGATTGAGAACGAGTGCGCATGCACTAAAATATAAAAAGAAAATTTATACTAATTTTTTTATTATTTTTATTTTATATATATATATTGGTTTTTCAACAATGTATTCACAATATATTTTAATAACGGACAATGAGATAAGACACTTAAACCTAATAATCAACTCGCTTCTCGGTAACTCTTCAAAGAGAAAAACGCACAAAGGAGCGGAGGAGTAGGAAAGCGCGAAGCTATTAAAAACCTTTCTCCTTTAGGGTCGTAGTTCCTAGGAACAACCCGCCTTATACCCCTCTTAGAGTTTGTTTAACTTTCAAAGGTGAACCGTACCTCGCGAGAGACACAAAAGGTAAGTTTTTGATCTTTGGTTCGGGAACTTATTAATGATAATACTTCAATTGAAAGTATTATATTGATGGTGAATTTTATTTCTTTTTATGGACAATTTTTTAATTTTTTTATATTATATATATACTAATAAAAGAAAAATCTTTTTGTATTTTTTTATATGAAAATAAGCAAAATAACTTCACACGGAAGGATCTTCAAACACAAATTGTCAAACGGCTCAACAATCGTATACAATCCTCCCCGGCAGCGGCGCCAAAAACTGACAAATTTGAAACTAACCTTTTAAATATATATAAATAAATATAAAATACTTATAAATATATAATATAAGGATAAGAATCAAAAATCTCTCAATTGTAGTAAACCGGAAGTATGATTTCCGGGTCGTTATCCCCAACGAGGAATGCAATTGAAAGTCGAGAGTCGTTTTGATAATAGATGCTTGAATGGAACAAAATTTAGATTGGTTATCTAAAACTACGGGAAAATTAAGGCAAACACTTAAAAACAATTAAGGCAAAACTAATTTAACTAAAAACGCAAACCGGGAATCCTAAAACGTGACCTAAAAACCCTAAATTATCAAAATTAAGTCCTAAAATGATCTTTTTGAATTTTATAAGTCCTAATTAACTAAAAGATAAGAACTAAGAAAACTAGACCAAAAACGAAGGTGATTAGGGCTTAAAAACACTAAAAACGTGAACGGGATTCAATCCCGTTCTTTAAAAAATCAAATTTTGCAATTTTAACCCTACGAAAGCAAATCTAATTTTCCTAAGTCCTAAATGTTAAAAGAAAATTTTCTAAAAAAGAATTATATTTTTTTGACTTTTTTATAATTTTTTATGAATTAAAAACGATTTTAATAAAATTAAATGTTTAAAAATACTAAACTATTTAATAAAAATCTAAAAAAAATAGCAAAAGTAGCTTGAGCAATGAAGAATTTAATAAAAATAAGTTGGAGAAAATAGCTTCTCAAATAAGCTGTGAAATAAGCTAAAAACGGCTTATAAGCCAAAAGAGCCAAAACGTATATAAAAGATTAATTATGCATACTTAAACCGAAAAAGACCCAAGGGCGAGTGGTAGTGTGTGTTGTGTATAAAACATTTGGTTGAATTGGGGTAGAGGTCTCGGGTTTGAGTCCTGCTCACCCTTGGCTTCCCTCAATTCCCAAATATTTTTTACTTGCCATTTTTTTTACAACTTTTTAAAAGACTAAAAAATATGCACTTTTTACAAAAACACTTTTTTTATAAATCACAAATAAGCACTAAAATAAGCTGAAAAGAGTGACAGAATAAGCTAAACTTCCCTAAGTCTAAATTGGCTAACTGTTAAGCTAATTAAGCACTAAAAAGCAAACCACAAAGAGAAATAAGCTAAGGCAGATGATAAGCTATATCTAAAAAGCACTTAAGAGCAAAAAATAAGCAACTACAATAAGCTAGAATGACAGAATAATCAAAAAGCTATAATACTTAGAAATTTTAAGCTAAAATGCAAATAAGCTCAAATAAGCTCTAAACTGAAGGAATTAAGCTAAAATGGGCTTAAACTATCCTAATAAGCTATACTAAACCTAAAATAAGCAAATGCAATAAGCTAATAAGCCTAAATAAGCAAACAAACAGAACCTTATGAACTTATAACCTACAAACAGATTGATATTTGACCTCAAAGAGGTTATATCAACAATCAAAAGACATTTTGAAATTCACAATAAGCCACAATAAGCAATTGAAAAAGCTTTTTCTTCCTTTTTTAACACTTAGTTAAAAATGACAGATTTGGCAAAAACTTTAAATAAGAAATGCAGGTCTATTTGTCTATATTTCTAAGGTATTTCAAGACATGCATAAACACAAAAAACATCACAAAACAACAATAAGCAAGATCACAATCAAATAAGCAAATAAGATGAGCTTAAACCTCACAGTTTCAAACCACAAACTCTTAAAACATTAACAATGAGATTTAATACTTAAAAAGTTAATCAAACTGAATTTTTGGACTAATTTAAGCTAAACTAAATTGACTCAAGTGCACAAAATAGGTTTTGACTTTTGACCCATTATAACAGTTAATTGAAACAACACCCTTTAAGTTTATGAATCCTTTTTTAAAAACTTGGATTTAGACTGATTCTAAGCCAAAAATTTTTTTTATCCAAAGACAGATGTTAACATAGCTAAACAAACAATATTAAGCACATTTCAATATCCAATAAGCACTTAATTAAGCTAAAACAGATTATGCAATACTTTAAGCTATTTAAGACAGTTTATAAGAAAACTCAAACAAAGAAATCTAATCTATAAGAGGCATAAATAGCAATCAAACACAATAATAAGCATTTAAATAAGCAGCAATAAGCAAGAGATAAGCACAATAAGCAGTTAAATAGTGAATAAGCTAAAAATGGAAAATGAAAACTTACAAAGGTTCCTTGTCAAAACAGGCCAAATGAGCTCTAAAGAGATTATCTACAAGCTCTAGATTATTATTAATATTAAGATATAGAGTCGACAGACAATAAGCCCTTCCCTTTTTGGCTTATCTTCCATTTGAGCTTTTTGAGTGATTTTTGGTAAAATAAGCGTAACCTTACAATACTATGATAAGTCGTTTATAAGGCCTAAGTATATCAGCTTATGAATGTTATAATAAGAGCTTTTGTTAGTTATTAAAACTGTTTCTAATCATCAAACCTTTAACTTATAAAAGGGGTTTAAAACATAAAAACTTCAATCTTTCATTAAACTTAAAATTAGTACAAGGCTTTTAAGAAAACATTACAATAAGCTAAAAAGACTTAAATTATAAGCTAAAAACTACTTAAAAAAACTCTCCTCCCAAAGGCTTACAAATGAGCCTATTTATACTAATCAAAAAAAGATTCTAGGACTTGTGCTTTCTTTGTGAGAGCTCTTGCATGTGTGTTTGTTGTGTGAGAGCCTTCAAAGACTCATCTTGGCCATTGAATTTGGGTAGTGGTTTTACCAAGTCACTTGATCATTGCCTCAACTTTGTTAGGTTCTTGTACGATAAGGGAGCTAGGATTGCCAAGGGGGGAATAAAGGAGGGTTAAGGTGTGTGGGTGTCGTAGACAATGTGGAGAAGAAAGGAGAGAAGAAAGGGGAATAGTGTTGGAGTGTTTTGGCCGGTAGTGAGGACAGGACACACCTGAAAGATGTATAGTGTTCCCACTGTTTTTGAAAGATTGGAAAATTGGCAGGTTTGGTCCCTTAGAGAGTTATATGTTATTGCATCTAACGTCCTTGAGGTATGCAACCTTGGTCTTTGAAGTTAAATTTGTGTTTGCACCGTTAGTCCTTTTAAGGACTAACGGTGTTAAGTTTTAAAAAGGGTTGGGGTAACTGGTGTGTTAACAAGAGTTATAAGGGGGAATTGGGCTTGTTTTGTTGGGTCGGTGTTATAAGAAAAAGGGCTTGGACTTTTTTGGCTAGTGGGCTGACCCGGGCCCACTAGGTGGGTACTGGTGGGCCTACTTTTGGCAATTTAGGTTTTCGGGTTCGGTTTTTAGTGGTCAAAAGTATGTGTAATTAAACACATACCAGCAACATAACACACAATTGCAAATATAAATATAGAGCGATAAATGCAAGTAAAAATGTAAGGAGATAAGTAAAACGAAATGCAAACTGAACACGATGATTTATAGTGGTTTCAGTCACGAAGCACCTCTTCGACCTAATCCACTCCTCGAGTATCCAACTCGAGAGTTTCTTCACTAGTCAATAAGCTCCCTTTAGGCGGAGAAAACCATACACAACTAAGCTTACACCGATTTCCGACACTATGCCAAATGTCAAGTTCTAATCATAGCTAGAACCAATCAATCACAACTAACCACACTACTTCACAACAAATCAATACTTAGCTTCACTGCACAACTTCACAACTTCTCTTCACTTCACAACTTCACAACTTCACTTCACAACTTCCCTACACTTCACAACCTCACTACTCTTTACAACTTCACTACACTTTACAACTTCCCTACACTTCACAACTTCACTACACTTTACAACTTCCCTTCACTTCACCTAGAAACTTACAAGATCACCCCGATCTATCTATTACACACAATTACACGACATATAAATGAATTATAACATACAACATAATCTATACATACAAGTGATCAGATGTAATCACTTCTATGTAACTCGATCTACTACATGATAAGTGAGTGAACAAAGATGATCACTTTCATGTAGAGACATCCTATACATCACTACATACCTCTTGGTACTAGTGGAATTTATTTAGAAGGTAACCATGAATCAAGCCTAATGCTAAAACATGATTAAAAATGAAAACATAAAGATTGTGTGTATAGGGCCATTTGGCTATGAGTTTTGATGATGGAGGAGGGGAGGAATAGTGGTGGTATTTATAGGGAAATCTTGACTTGGAGAGGTCTCATTTGCCAAATGGATAAAAGGGTGAATTGGACAATAAGGTGAACTTACCAATAGGTAAAAGGATGCACCTTAATTCAAAATTTGAATTTGCTAGTTTCCCTCCATTTTCTAGAAGTTTCTAGAAGCAAATTCAAATTCGAATTCACTAGTTTCCCTCTAAATTCTAGAAGCTTTAATTGGGCCTTAATGGGCCAAATTCAATTTGGGCCCCCTTTAGGCTTGTCAATTCAGTTGGGCCCCCAATGGGCTTGTCCGTTTTCTTAGCCCAATCCAATAAGCAAAGTCTATATTTGTAGGAGTACCAAGACGTTAAAAGGAGTTGATGAATGTATATGTTGATGATTTATGTATACGGGTAACTTGCGTATTTTACATAATGTTTTACAAGTTACACGTTTGTCATCACCAAAACTTAAAGAGAATGTATCGATTAAATATCACAACACTAGAGATATTTTACAAGAGCTAGTTACTTCCATTTGCTATATAAGATATCACAACACTTTTCCTACTCATTCACTACCCACAAAACACCACAAAGTCTCCCTTTCTCTCTACCATATAAACGCAGCAGCAATATCAACATAAGAATAAGGATTTCAAGCTTGGTTTAGTGTTATACAAGATTATTGGTTAAAGGGTATTCAAAAGCTAGGGCTTATACTTGATAAATTAGGGTTTTCATTTGTTATCTTGGGTAATCTACACCTTATTCTTAATCATCTTCACCAACACTTTATAAGCATTCATAACTCATTTCATACATATTTACACAATCATTTATCATTTCATGTTCATATCACTTTTAGTTACTTTGTGTGTTGAAAGTTTGATATGAAACAAGAAAACTAAACCCTAATAGCTTGCTGATTTTTTAGTCGACTTTAGCATAGGAGAAACCCACTTTATAAATTTTCTAGGCAAGAACTCTTTGGTACACGTTTAGATATAGGTCTTAACTAGTCCAACGTCGAATTTCATAATTTTTGGAGTTGAATTGATATGGTAAATAAATTTTATACAATCAGATGTCAAAACCAAGAAGAATCTGAGTTCCAAATTTCAAACTTAGTTAGCACCATCCTATGAGTGTTTTTGGGAGGTCAAGATTGTAAATATGTGGTATATAAGACTTTAACTTAAATGTGGCAAGTCCAATCGAGTCATGCGGATGAGTAACGAGGGAGATATGAGCTCGGGAAGTAGAGTATACATTGCTGGAATTTGACAGCTTGAGTCCCGTGTATATTTCGAATATTAAGGAAAAATAGGTAAGGAACTAGGACTAATGGTTTACATTTTGGAAAGTAGACTAAAAAACAATCGACATAGGATTTTGAAACACGTGATTTTGTTAGTAAACGAGTGATTTATGGCCTGGCGAAGTTGGGAAACTCTTTAAAAACTGTGACAACAGGTCCGAACCTTAAAATAAATAAACCAACACCTAAAGCATGTTTTTCTTAAGCGAGGTCTTGAAATAATGAAACCAGACATATTCACCTACGTTTAGAGAGTTTAATGGATAATAACGGACTTGTAACAAAGTAGATACGCTTATTTAAAGTAGGGTTTAAAACCTTATAAAACTTGTTTTGGAGTTTTAAAAGTTGTAAATATGTGTTGTTCGTTTTTTCTTAACTTTTGACTTACGTAACTATATAAAACCTCACTATAAGTATACGAAGGTGATAAAACTTTATAAAAGCGCATATGTATTGTTACACTTCATTGTCTTAAACCTAAAGCGGCTTAACATTATCTAGGTCGCGCTTAGGACTCATTGCTTGGTTGTACCAGTGATATTTTTGAATTTTACTACTTTGCTTGAGGAGAGTTTATAGCCCCGCTTTAACTTGTTTATCACTATTTTACAAATCTTAGGGTGAGATACATTGCTTGTTTTTACTTATAGACGCAAGTAGCTTTTAAATGATTACGAATTAGCATAAGTACCGATAACTCACTATGCCCATTATCATGAACCGTTAATTACTTGGTGTAAGCGCGAGTGCTATAAATAGATCTATTGAGATTGACATCCCCGTCCAGAGTTGATGCTAGCATGGCTAACAGAGCGTATACCATGTCGAAATGCTAGGTGGTCACGGGTTAGACACATGCTCGGGCACTTTACTTTGCATGAATTTGCATACATAACTTTGTTTAGCTTCGGTGTCATGAGCTTAATGCAATCGTAATTACTTTTCTGGATATTGTATGCCATGCAATAATTACTTTAAATCTTGCGGTCCACACTTATCATTTACTTAAACCTATGAACTCACCAACTTTATGTTGACACTTTTAAGCATATATTTCTCAGGTGCTTAACCCGTAAGGACATTTATGAAGTGCATTGGAGTCCGCATTCATCATGGTTACTTCTCATGGATTTTCACTTGCACTCAAACTATTCTCGTTGTTGTAATAAAATTATACTTTCCTTTGGATGCAAAACAATTGGGACCACTTTGTTAAAAATTATTAAATTTTTAATGTATCAACGATAGTACTTTTAAACGAATCATGTAGATGTCGTTCTCTTATATCTTGTGCTGGTGTATTATGAAGTAACGCCTCCCGATTACCTTTCCGCTGCCATATTTTAGGGATGTTACATATCAGCTTCGTTAGCTTTTAGAGTCGAGAAACAATTTCCCAGTAGCATTTATCATCATGGTTCACTTGTAGCTCTTCAAGATTTGAGAATTTCATATCCAGTTGACAGCAACCCTCATATATTTTTCGCAGTAACGTGTTTCTTGTAGCTTGCATTTTGGCGTGATTGAACTAATAATCAAATGCTTGAAAACAAGCTGATTCTGAAACGTGACGACTTCTTTCTTTGACATACCCATGTGGACGTGAAGACTTGATGCTGAACTTCCACAATATAAGGTATAGCATGTGCACGAATCATTAACCCAGCAGAATACGATTAGGTCGTCTTTTTCGTCCTTAAGTAGTTTGCTTGGATCTTGTACTTTACCTTGCGGTGGAGTGTTGTTTAGTTTGGAGATGGCTATTGGTGGGAATCGATCATCCTCAAAATGGGAGCCTCGGCGATAGGGTTAAGAAAAGGCTTTTCTAATGTAGGCTTTGTCCTACAACAGTTCAGTGTAATGCCAGTTTATGTACGGAGATATAAAACGATTTAACTAAAGATTCATAGATCCTCGTTACTCGATTTATAAGTATCTCAAACTCATTTTGGTATTCGGCCACCATACCCATTTGTAAGAGCTTTGATTGTGCATATTCTGCATCCCGATCGCTGGCGCCCGATGCCATGAACAGTACTCCGGCGAACAATAACTAAAAGTATAGTAAAAAAAATTACTAGTGAACAATACATGGTGAACACTACCGATGAACAGTACGCTGTGAATATTGATCGATGAACAGTAATTTTTTTTGAAACCCTAATTTAGTAGCCCTCACAACGAGGACTCTCAATGAATAGCTCAATTGATACAACCTTGTTAAGGGTTGTATCAATAGTAGCACCACTTCAAGCATGTGTAAGCTCCTTAAGAAGATATAAAGAAGAACTAAAGATATTTACTTGACAAAACTTGATTGATTAATTAATTATATTATGAAACCTTAAATAGACGTTTATGAGATAATCTCATATGACACAAACACATATCCTAATATGACTCCAACACTTATCCTATCACGAAACAAACACATTTCATTAAAAACATCAAACATACGGTTTGTGATTCCTAAACACGTTTTCCTCGTGCTATTTGGATTTGCTTGCCCTGCGACCAATAACCTTTTTTCCTCTTTTGACTTCCGCTACCTTGGACGTAACACTTCACCATTTTCCTTCTTCCCCCATCCTCTGCCCAAGGCGTAACATAAGGGATACATCAAAACTAAACCGGTAAATTTCATATTCTAGAACAAAGTTCAGATCATTCGATGTGGGCGGGTTTGGACTTGAAAACTTTGATTAGGATATAGTAACTTATAAGAGTGCTCAGGGGGTATTTGATTTGAATTAAGGAATCACCAAAAGGAGTTTAAAACATGTTTATTTTTATGGGTTTTATACCCATTTTTAAAAACATACCCTGTAGACCAAACTATTTTATTCAAAATGAAATTCATAATGATGGGTCTATTGCAATGCTGACAGTAGACTTCTCGAATGCATTTAACCTTGTGGATACATCAGCATTACCATACGAGGTTAGGGTGAGGTGCCCCACTATTTCTTTGTGGGTTGATTTCTTATATGGGCAGACAACGAGATTATATATAGGAGACACACATATATGGTCTGCCACTGGGGTGCAGCAAGGTGACCCATTGGGACCTCTTCTTTTTACTCTTGAATTGCACCGGCTAGTACATAAGATCCGAGACAATTGCAAGCTTCTTTTTCATGCTTGTTATCTTGATGATGGGACCGTTATTGGAGATTCAGAAGAGGTGGCCATGGCGTTAGACATTATAAGGGTGAGTGTTCTATGTTTGGGTCTTGAACTTAATATCAAGAAAACATAGATATTTTGTCCCTCGTGTAATGGTACGAAACTTCGTGAGGGTTTATTCCCTGTCGATATTCGAAGGCCGTCATTGGGTGTGAAGCTTCTTGGGGGAGCTGCTAGTAGGGACATATATTTTAATAATGGGTTGGCTATGAGGAGAGCTGTGAATGTTGTTGATTTGATTGGTCTTCTCCCACAGTTACATGACCCGCATAGTGAGCTCCTTTTGCTTCGATCATGTATGGGCATTGCCAATATTTTTTTTATTAATGACTTGCCAGCTTGTACAAATGGAGGAGGCGGCCTTGTTCTTTGACAAAGGATTGCGTGGGTCGATTGAGAACATGGTGGTTTGTGGATGGCCTTTCTTTGGGGACTTACAGT
This sequence comes from Tanacetum coccineum, assembly GCA_026074375.1. Classification (NCBI taxonomy): domain Eukaryota; kingdom Viridiplantae; phylum Streptophyta; class Magnoliopsida; order Asterales; family Asteraceae; genus Tanacetum; species Tanacetum coccineum. The sequence goes on from BQNB010047989.1 coordinate 23,854, forward strand.
GGCGACTTGGTTCTTTACCCATTCGATTTGGTGGTTTGAGTTTGTACTCTGCAAAAGTGGCTTCCTCTTATGCTTTCGTGGTCTCGAGGGCCCAATCATAGGTGCTACAAGACTACATCTTACATGACAGTGGCATATGTGGTATGGACGATGATAATGTTTCTGCTCTTAATTGTCTTCGTGATACGATTTCAAGCTTTGATTTTAGTTGTTTCACGAATAAGGATACCACCCCCTCTAAAGCCTAACAAACACTGGCGAGTTCCCTTTTTTAGTGAAATGGTTAAGGATATGAAAGTCCACTTTGACATGACTGTGAGGCAGAAAGCAGTTTTTGAGTGTTTACGTGCATCACATGCTCAGGATTTTCTACTAGCTATCCCTATAGACGGGCTAGGTCAACATATTTCCGGTTGATAAGATATGCCCGGTTTGTCGCAAGGCATGTTCGGATTCCTTTAGGGAACATGCGGTTCATTGTAAAGAGCTCACGGGCTTCAAGTACCGACACAATATGGTTAGGGATATCCTTTTTGACATATGTAGGCGTGCCGGGATATCTGCCAATAAAGAAGCACCTGTGAACTTTTTGATTGACCCGTTGGATGGAAGATCCACACTCAGACATTTGACGTTTTGATTTTTAGATGGGTTGGAGGGAAACATGCATGTGTCGATATGACCAGGGTTTCTCCTCTCATGGGTTTGAGTAGTCGGGGTTTTACAATGGGACATGCCGCTTTGAAAGTCGCCTCGTGCAAAGTGACAAAACACGAGAAAGCATGCATTGAAAATCAACACGTATTTGTTCCTTTCGCGTTTGATACCTTTGTTTACCTTGCACCCGAGGCGGTGGAGCTCCTCAACAGAGTTCAACGAGTCATGCATAATAATGTTATGTCTCCCAGATCCACAAATATTGTTTAAAAAAAATAAGTTTTGCAATTTAAAAAAAGCTAGCGGCGCAACTTGTTGCGCGTTTGCCTTACACCACTACGTAAATTTTATTTTAATGTTAATAAGATATAATAAAATTTTAAAGGCAAAAAAAAATCTTTTATTCTCATACCTCAAAGCAAACACACTCTCACTTAATAAAATAAATATTAATAAAGCTTATTTTTAATTTACGGGAGAAGTAATTATTGAAATGAAAAATCAGCCTGTACAGCCTTGAAACATAAAATCAGCACCAATAATTTTCTTCTAAGCTACATGACATTTAATTAATCACCGTCGTCTCCAATCGATAATTTGCAAATAAAATATTGATGTTTTTGATATAAAATATAGTAATCACCTCCAAGGCTCCAATAATCAGGCATGGTACATAATAATTTAGTCTTATGTTGTATGTACCCTTAAAACACCGTTTGTACCCCTTTGGTTTTTTGCGTTTTATTTTTTTAATTTTTTTTAATTTTTATAATTTTGTATATGTTATAAAACTGTGACACGAAAAATACGGAACGAAAAATATAAAGTTTAACAGGTCAAAAGTATGAAACTGTTAAAAATTACGGAACATGATCTGATAAAAAACTGCGTTGCACTGTAAACTGAAAGACAACAAAACATGTTTTGTACATTTTTAGTACTTTTCATGTACTTTTTAACGGGTCAGAGGTACCAATAATAACACCCAATAATTTAACAAATCACAAGTACATATCTTAGCTTTTGATTTATATTTTTGGCTGAGCGTGTTGCATAAGTCCAGACTCATGGTGGATGAACCTAACAACTTTATTTTAAAGGTGCTACTATTGGTATCCTTTTTGGCCCGTCAAAAGTACTAAAAATGTACAAATATTTTTTTATACCCCTTTTTTACAATGCAACGCAGTTTTTTATCAGTTTCTGTTCCGTAATTTTTGACAGTTTCATACTTTTGACCTGTTGAACTATATATTTTTCGTTCCGTATTTTCCGTGTCACAGTTTTATAACATATAAAAAATTATAAAAATAAAAAAATAATAAAAAACGCCAAAAATTCAGAGGAGGTACAAACAGTGTTTTAGGGGGTACATATAACATAAGCCTTATTTTAAAACAAATTTATTTATTTTCCGTACAAATTATACTTATATATCAAAGGCCAGTATTGTTTCTCCAATGCACATTTAATAAAAAAATGACCCGACCCATTTTTCCCACTCTTTCCCTCTCACTTTCCTTCTCATTTTCTCAGTTTACACACAGTGGTGACCACACTGCCACATCTTCTTCTCTCTGACCATCTTCCCTCTATAAAAAAAATCATCTCCCACACTAAAACACACACACAAGCCGCCCCCTCTTTTTGTTACCGGTTGTTTCTCACCGAACAAAAAATAAAAGAACGCGCGCCTCTTTCTCTGCTTTATCTCTTTCTTCCATAGATTCACAAACTCGGATCCATCTACATCTTCATCGGTCATCTAATTTGTGTAAGGTTTTTGTTTTCGTTTTTTTTCAAGTTAGGGTTTATCATAATTTGTAGGTTTTGTTGATTTCTTTTGCACATATTCAAGACATCACAGGAGATAACAACTTTCTTTTTAATTTTATTACCTTATTGTGATTACAGATTTGGTATTTTGGGTTTCTTTTAATAATGACGTTTTAGGTTTTTGATTATTCATACTATTTCTTTTTTTCAGGAAATCAACATTGAGGTTATCAGTTTGATATTGTGAATAGGGCTTTATGAATTGATATCCATGAGGAGGTGAGTATTTTCTTAAAAGTGTAAATATGACAACTTTAGTTTATGCTAAATTGTGTTTTTGGATTTGATTGGGGAAATAATAGGATAAAAAGGGTTGTTGCAGGCATCGGTTAGGATTAGATAGTAGAACAAACTATTGAGGGGGTGTTTGGATTACCTTATTTTCTTGGCTAATGGGTTTATCCGAATTTAGATATGCTTACTTTTGAGGCGTACGAGCTTATTGAGTTGAGTTTATGGAGTTAAAATTTGAGTATATTTGTTTTTTTGAATTAATTTAAGCCTGTAATCATGAAATTGGTGAAATGAGCTATTCCAAACACCCCTCTGCTTCCTTTTTTATGATAAACGCGTGCCTTTCAAAACAATCAAATTATATAACCATGATTTTAGGTTTCTTTTTTTGAGTTTTGATTTTATTGATGATGTTTATTGTTTATTGATTTTTGTTACAGTTTTTTTGTATTTGGGTTTGCTTATTTGTGATTGCAAACACATCAACAAATTGCATGTAATTGTAAGGTATGCATCAGGGCTAATTTTTATCTGATCGTACTTTACAAGCTTCTATCTAATTATCCAAGTCGTGTAGGTGATTCAAGAAACGTGGCGTTTAATGAGGTGGTAGGCGAGCCTTTTATGGTTGTGGCGATAAGTAATCAGGGGGCCGACAACTTTAATCTCATGTAAGTTTGTGATGAGCTTATGGGATTTTGTATTTATCTAATGGGTTGTTTTTACTTTTATCAAATCTGATTGTATATTGATGATTTGTGTGTTTTTTTGGGTTTTATAGCAGAATTCTGTATTGGCATTTGCGTCGGATAAGTCTCGATGTCGTGAAGGTTAAACCGGTAGCCAATCTACAGGTGATATTAACTGAACGAACATAATTTGTATTATTGATGTAGGGTTTGAAATGTGGTTCATTTCTTATGAGGGTGTTTGGGGTTGCTCATTATTAATATGCGGAAAATTAGCTTTTGTAGTTAGTGTCCTATTATACAAAATAAGTAGAAATGCGCAAACTTATTATCATATATACGGATGTTGATTGATTTCTTATTTGCATTCATTGGCATTGTGTTGATACAGTCTTTATTTGATGTGTGAAATAATTAGGATTAGATAATTAGATATAACAAAATCAGGATAAGTGGTTTTTGGTACAATGTTTGGGCCTGCCTACTTGCTATAAAAAGTGTAGGGTGTTTGCTTATTTCCTTAAAAAGTATGCTACACATATATATGCGATTTAAAACTGAAATCATTTTATAAGTTTTTGAGGTTAAATGTGTGTGTTTACTGATGTTTACGTGCGCTTGCTGATACCTACTTTGCTGATGCCTTTTTTAATGATTATTTAGTAATGTCGTTGTGACAATGGCAAGTTCTAACTCCCGTTTCTACGGATATGCTTCTCCGCATATTTAACGGTTTTGGGGATCTCTTGATTCGGGCAACGGCTTATCAAGGTACTTGATTCTAAAGTTTCAGATTTAGGTATATATTTGCGTTATTAAAATGATATAA